>MU731311.1:71626-131062 GCA_026770625.1 Nicotiana glauca
CCCCCCCCCCCACTCCCTCTTTTTCAATAAATAAGCCCCGCGGATCGAGCAAGCTCGAATTAACGTAACATGAATAGAATCTCGCTCGGCAACCGCAGCTGATTCAATAGCAGATGCTCTTGGAAAGAACCTTTCATTTGATGCTTCTGATTCGAACTCCCAGACAACCAAGGAAGTATGGGTTGGACTTGTGGGGACTAGAATGTATTTGAGGAATAGATGCATCTAGCACAAAAAAATAATAGTTCCACTGTTCAATAAATGTTTATTTTTTGTTTGTAGATATTGAACTAAACCATACTCTAAAAAAAATATCTTGAAGCTTAAAAATTAAGCAGTCATACATCAAATGGTTGAACGTACGATCTAACTCATGAAGATTAAAAATCTATTAGAACTTAAAAATACGTCGTAAAATTCAATCCTTGTCCGAATAGAAACACCATAGATAGAAAATTTTAAACTTGTGAGAAACTTAAGTTTCCATTATCAGCCATTTTCACAAAAAGTATGGCTTTAATTTCTTTACAGTCCCCAGCCCAGTACCCCCTTTTGAGGAAACAAGACAAGAAAGAAAAAAGAGAAAATTAAAAGAAAAATAAAACACGGTTGGTAGGCTAATTAAGAGCCTAGAGCTATGTTTTTTTTCCCCATACAATTAGTTAAAGCCATATAGCTTTTGCATTGATTAGCATTTCCTTGAGAGAACCATCAACATGAAGGGAAATAACATCCTTAGCTGAACCAACAAACTGTCCACCAATGAAGATAGCAGGAACACATGGATTACAACCTAAGCTTCTCAAAGCCAATGCCATTTCAATTCCTCTTGAATCTTGGTCCAATTCATGAACTGCTGGGCTTGCTCCAATTTCATAGAATAGTGCTTTTATGCTATGACACATGCAGCATGAGCTCTTTGTGAATATTACTGCTGCCCTCTTTGATGCCAACTCTCTAATCTTATCCATTAGTATTGTAAATCTTAAGATGAGTTCAACAAGAACAGAAAAAATCTCTGTGTAGAACAGAAGGGAGTATTGCAAGTCTAAATGATGCTAGTGTTGTAAGCTTTAGTGATGTTTGAGATTTCATATCTTAGGTTATTTATAGGGATTCTTGATAGATAGGGATTATATTTTTTATCCAGAAAAGGGGAAAAACAAGACTACTGAAGCTAAAAATGAAAAGAGAAAATTCCTTAAAGATATTTTTTTCTTATAAAGGAATCAAATACTTAAGTATGGGGAACTTAACAAAATAAAAGATTAAAAAAAGTGTCAGCACTTCGATAATGTTCTTGATTTTGACCACTTATACATAGGGGCGGACCAACGTGGAAGGTAGAGGGGTCACCGACACTCGTTAATCTCGAAAAAAAACTATATCTATATGTATATGTAGGCCGTATACCTTGAGAAACGGTTATATATTTTATTGGGCACCCTCAATCTCAAAAGCCAAGTGTGGGGCACTAGTCGCATCTACAACTTATTGTTGCTCTTATGCGTGGATGACTGAGGTTCGATTCACAACTCCAACGGTTACTTTGATTATATAACTTGGAGGATCTATAAGCCTAGATTTCTTTTTTTGGCTTTTTTCTTTTAGTTTCAGGTCCTTTTTTTTATTTTTTCTTTAGTTTTCGCCCAAAACCCCTCCCTCAAAAAATCTCAAACTCTTTTCTATATTAAAAATTGAAGCTTAGAACTTATCATAATCATCAAAGTCTTGAGAGAGTTGCACGTCAAACTTTGTTGCTAATAATTCGCATAAATCATGATTATGACAAAAATAATAGTGTCCTGTCACTGGGTCCGCCTCAACTTATACAGTTCTATGCTATGAAAAAGTTGATGAATAGAGTCGCCCATAACGATAATACCAGACTCCTGCGACGTCCGTACAGCAATAATAATATTGTTTAGAAGTATTGTACGAGGGATTTCAAAGGTAAAGATTTTATTCCTTCTTTAGTTGATAAATTCTTATAATTAATTGAAAAACTTTCGGTGATAAACTACTAAATCTGGTATAATAGAGTATTCAACTATTTCAAGAATAATGATGTGTAAAGAGTCTAAAAAGAATACTACTTTATCACTAGATATAGAAGAATGTCGAATAAAATAAAACTATGCTTTACATATAATTATTCAATGCATGCGTACGTAGGAGAATATCATCAATAAAAAAACTTAGGTCTGAAGAATTTTTTCCTGTGAGCAATGTCACACAAGTTCAGCCACTAGATTCAAGATGTAAAAAGTTATAATATTCCTCATTCCTCTAAATCTCGTTTTGTAGACAAGGTCAATTTCTATGGAATCAAAGCAGCTAATTATTGGAAACGTAGATTCCTTACTTTTTCTAAAAGGAGATTTTCTTGTTGCAGAGTAAAGGGGTGATTTTCTGGGCAGTTACAAGTGTGCTCGTTTTGTAGTGGTTATAGTTGGAAGATATGTAGTATAGCTGCTGTGTAAAAGATTAGAACTTATCCCATTTGTTCTCACCTTTAATTTTCTTATCTACTAGATTCATCAAACCATGATTCTTTATTCCCCGAAATAATGGTTCTCCGTATCGGAACCAACTACTTGCAGAAGTTATGTGTAAGATTTGCGTAAACATTATATTCTTCCGACCACACTTATAAAATTACATTGGTATTGTTATTATTCAGATCGGAACCAAGTCGTTTGTGTCAGGATGTCACACAATGATCGACAATTGTGTCTTTGTATATGATATTCGATAATTTTCACCCCATAAGCTAATTTTTGTATTTAGTTAGGCTCAAGATTCATTTTCTATATGATCAGGATTCAGGAGGTTCAATTGAATCCCCTTTGTCTAGAAAGCATATGGGTAAAAATAAACTACACTGTGCATATGGCAGGTATTATATATATGCGTGTTTTCTACTTATTTAATTAGTAGTTATTGATATTTGGCTATAATTATATATTTTTAGTGCACTATTTATTTTATACTTAGGTGCTTTAATGCCAAACTATATTATATTTGAACTTAATTGAATTTATTCTATGTGTAGGTACGTTGAAGAAAAAATTGAGAGCAAAGTAGAGATTTTATATTTATTTTATGTACTGCAAAATGATTTGTGATTATTTAACTATTGAAAATATTATGATATCATGATTGGATAGTGATTGAAGACAAATTTATTTAAGGATAATGGGTGCAAATTGATCTTGAGATGAAATTGGAAAGCAAAAGAAAGAAATGAGACTGTTAGGCAACAAGCACTAACAAAAGACCTCCAAATTGAAATTGAAGAATAAGAAACGAAGCAGCAGGCATAGTGAGATATTTAGCTCGCGTTAGAGTAGGCGACGCAAGATGAGGCTCACGTTGACCTTGCTAGGCGCGGTCTGTCGCGAGGCGATGCGTGTTTCATGTTTTAAAGCTTATTTTGTCTCCTTTGTTGTTTTGGACTTGGTCATTTTATCTAGATTTTTTTCCTACACATATAAATAATCGTTAAATACCATTTTTGAGTGGAATTCGACCTAAGGGGGAAAGAACACACTAGGAGCAAGTCGGAAAATTCTTCTACGAGTTTTTCACTTCATTCTTCCTATTTCTATTATTGGTTATGAATTCTAGTGTTGTAGTTATGCATACTATTATGAATATATAATTTGTTATCTAGAGTTTTGATAGAACCTTTGTAGGATAAATTCTTGTTATGTTTTTATATAATTGAGTCGTAGGATTTCTCTATTTGTTCAACTACGCGTTTATTGTTGTTCATTGAATGACCATCAATTGATTGTGCCTATTAAGTATGTATTGCTTGAAAAAAGGTACATATTTAGGTAGTTGTGGGACAACATAACTCCTGACGTAAGTGAAGAATCAATATGAAGGATTTAAAGGTGGGATTAGAAATAACTAAATTTTGGTGTGATCTTAGTGAGCGGTAAACTAATGCCAGCTAGCGTAGTTCGGAAGAATATGTCTAGTAAATTGTGTTAGTTGCTCGAAAGAGAATTACGACACCTGAAGTACTCACGCTCGGTAGAGAATACTTAGCCGAAATTATAGAAAATGTAGCGGGAAGAATTCTGATAATTGAGGAAGTTATAATTCTAGACCTCCTTAAGCTTGTCTCCAGTTTCATCCTTGTTAGTTCATAATTTTACTGCTTTATAATATTTATTAGTTAATTAGAAGAAATAAAAGTCAAAACTTTATTATATCTAGGAAATGTTTGGACTTGTGTTTCTTAGCAATATTGAATAACTGAAGCTGAGCCTTAGTTCTCTACAGGATTAGACTCAAAACTTGTAAACGGATTATATTTGCAATGACTGCTCAGTCCTTTTAATAAGGCATAGTTGGGCGTGATCAAATTTTGGTGCCGTTGCTGGGGAACTAACAGTGTAGCTACAAGTGTACATATTGCTAGGTTGCAAGTTTGAACCTTTTTTTCTTGTATTTGATTTTTTATTTTGGTTTTACTTGTTGATTTTAGAAACATGACATCTTGGAATTATGGAAATTTCAGTATTGATAATTCTACTTTTGGTCTTCCCTATTCTCCCCAAACTCCTTATGATGATGGTTCTACTTTTTCTTATAAAGTTAATGGGAATAAAGAACCTGAAAATGCTGACCTGAAGTAGATCATGGATATGTTGAAGTGCCTTGTGGTATAATATGATGAGAAATCACTGCTGATACAAAGCCAAGAGTAAACTATTCGCAACTTGGAGGCTTAAGTGAATCAACTAGTTGATCCTTGTAAAGCGCAACAAGCTGACATTATGGATAGTAGCCAAGAATAACATGAATTAGCAGCAGAAACTGCTATTATAGCGGAGGAGTTGAGAGTAGAATATGACCAAACCAGCCAACTATAATTTGGTGATGTTGATGTTGATAGCGTGATACTAGAGTCAACCGAGGACATTGAGGAAAAATATTTAGTTGATTCTAGTGTCATTGATGGAGAGGTTGTTGAAAATCTCGAAGTTCCGGTATTTGAGTGTGTTGGACCTCATTACAAATACTTTTCTACATTATATTCAGATGGTGAAATAGAAACTGATCCATATGAGCCAACGTAAGAGTGATGGGACCTACATTCCAAAATTTTCAAGGCCGTCTAGACAAAGTGGCACTCCTCAGTTGAAAGTGTGTACCGTAAAATTGAAGGGTCCAATTTTCCATCGTTACGACGCCTCGTAAGCACACCTCAAAGGTTCGAGACCACGGTCGAGTTTTATTCCTCGAGGGCAATCGATGCCCGATCTCAAGGCACTATAGACCGACGGCTACAGAGAGAAGGGGGAGTTCCAAGGCATATAGCCAGAACCGACAAAGTCTGTCAAGCTAGTCTAAGACCGCATCATGGCATTAACTAGCCGTACCATCTACATATCTTTGTGATTTGTGCCTTTTGTGCTACGTTAGGATTCCCTTCATATATAAAGCGGATCCTTGTCATTTTGTAAACATGTGTTGCTTAATACTAAGAAACACACGAACATTATCTCTGTTCTCTAATTTATTCTCTTGAGTTCATTACTTCATTTATTGCTTATATTTATTTTGTTTTCCTATCATTGATCATAAA
Organism: Nicotiana glauca; assembly: GCA_026770625.1. Taxonomy (NCBI): domain Eukaryota; kingdom Viridiplantae; phylum Streptophyta; class Magnoliopsida; order Solanales; family Solanaceae; genus Nicotiana; species Nicotiana glauca. The sequence goes on from MU731311.1 coordinate 77,232, forward strand.
ATATCAATCATCATATCTTTCATAACTGTTATTTCCCCTCGAATACCACAAATCGGCCATCCAGCTCGACCCCTAGGTCCTGTAATCAACAACTCGAGATCCTCGATCTCCAGCCATTTGGTTTGATTGTCACATCATTTTAAGCTATATGCTTACCTTCTAATCTTTTTCTTAGCATCTATTACCCAAACAACTAGGATAAAATAGATAACATATATTTAGAACCTCATAATCAAATTTAATTGTTATGACCACTTTTACGGTAAACAGTTACTAAAAATAATAGTGATTTTTTTCTTGCTAGTTTTCCCACACAACGCAAGTTATCTTTCACACTTTTTTCTCACCCAAGATCTTTAATTTCAGTTCAAAATGTTTGATTCAGTAAACAACAATAGAGTTCTAACACGACGCCTAACACTTCAATATAAGCTTCAGAACTAATTGGAGCGAGCACCAAGGAGACCAACAAGAAGCTCAGAAAACCCCGACTAGGGAAGAACGGGAGGTTAGCCTTCACGTTAGTTTTTAAATGTTGCAGGCACAACAGTTGGCTATTGCTTAGCTAAAAAGTCACCAGAAAACTCCCTGCACTGTAGCACCGGGGATAGCCCCCCAGCCGAGCAGGCACCTGAGAGATCAAGCAACAACAGGTCGGCAGCTGACCTGGTCATCGTAAAGATGCTCGAGGACCTCGCAAAGAGGATCGATTCGGGCGAGAAGAAGATAGAAGCCAACGACAAGAAGGTTAAGACCTACAACTCTAGGGTCGACAAACATCCGGGCACACGCCCGGTCCTGAAATGTATGGATTAAAGAAGTTCGTACAGAAGCCGTTCCCGCAGGAAGCGGCCCCGAAGTCCATTCCAAAGAATTTCAGAATGCCAAACCTTCCGAAGTATAATGGGACCTCGGACCTCGATGAGCACCTTACTGCTTACTCTTGTGCAGTGAAGGGCAACGACATGAAAGATGATGAGATCGAGTCCACCTTGCTGTAGAAGTTCGGAGAAACACTTTCTAAAGGGGAAATGATGTGGTATCACAAACTGGCCAAAAACTCGATAGATTCATTTGCATGCTGGCGGATTCCTTGAATAAGGCACATGCTGGTGCCATCAAAGTAGCAATAAGGAAATCCGAAGTCTTCAAGATTAAGCAAAGGGATAATGAGATGTTGCGAGAGTTTATATCTCGCTTTTCAAATGGAACGAATGGAACTACTACTAGTCTCTGACGACTCGGAAGTGCAGGCCTTCACTCAAGGTCTGAATGAACGAAGCTCGGTGGCTTCGAAGCAACAGAAAAAGAACCTGTTTGAATATCCCACCGTGACCTGGTCGGACATTCACAACCGATATCAGTCAAAAATTAGAGTCGATGATGACCAACTAGGAGCCCCCTTGAGCTCGATATACCCAAGAAGGCTTCTGGCGAAGGAGCCAAAGCCAAATAAAGAAAGGTACCAATCGTACATAGAAGACAGGAGAAACACCCCAAGGCACAACATACCCCGCAATGATTGAAGGATGGATCGAGTACAGAATCCCCCCGGACTCGTCAACAGATCTGGATTCGATAAGCACACAAGGCCAATGAAGGCACCTCGCTTGTCGGAATACAACTTCAATATCGACATATCAGACATTGTGTTTGCCATAGTAAAATCAGAGACACCAGGTGACCAAGTCATGTACAATCAGATCCTTCACAAAGGAACCATAACTTAGTGTGTGAATTTCACAACAGACACAGCCACAGGACCGAGGATTGCAACCAGCTCCGAGAAGAAGTAGCCAGACTACTCAGTAAAGGTCACCTCTAATAATTCCTAAGCGACCGGGCCAAAAATCAATTCCGGGAAAGAGAGGTGGCCAAAAAGAACGAAACAAATGAGCCACAACATGTCATCCACATGATCTTGGGAGGCATCGATGCCCCACATGAGCCCATGATGAGAAGAACAAATATATCCATCACTAGAGAAAGCCGAACTCGGGGTTACATACCTAAGGATGCTCTCACATTCAGTGATGAGGACATTGAGACCTTGTCTTGGCCTCACAACAATGCACTAGTACTCTCTTTCCTTGTAAATACATTTGAAATTAAATGTGTACTTGTGGATCCAGGTATCTCGGCCAATATTATCAGGTCAAGGGTGATAGAGTAGCTTGGACTGCTTGATCAAATCGTACCCACCTCTCGAGTCCTCAACGGATTCAACATGGCAAGCAAAACAATGAAAGGGGAAATTACCCTCCTAGTCAACATGGTCGGCACAACCCAAAATGCCAATTTCCATGTCATTGAAGGAGACATGAGGTACAACAACTTGCTCGTAAGGCCATGGATACACTGAATGAGAGCAGTACCATCCACTCTCCATCAAATGATGAAATTCCTGACAAATGATGGGATTAAAACCGTCTACGGGGAACAACATGCAGCAAGAGAAATGTTTGCGGTGCACGATGTAACACCGATACCAGTACCTTCACCCTTAAAGGAGACAAAGGTTAATCAAACAATAAAATAGTGGTAGCAAACTACATCTTTGGTTAAACCCGATTAAACAAAGAAGAAGACCATACCGCATCCTCATCACAAGCGACTGAAACATATTGGGGTTCGAAACATTGCCGACACATTCTACACTAAGGTATGACCATCTCCCTTTTTCTTTCAATTACACTATACGCTAACCTGAGTGTAGGCATCCAATAAAAATAGCCGAAGAACTTCCCAACTCGAAGGACTTAGGTTTCAAAAGCATGTGTTGCACTCTTTTCCTTTTCTTATCTTAAGAAGGGTTTTATCGGCAAGGTTTTTAACGAGACAACACCCATATGCTACCTAAGTAAGACTCAACAAGTATTCAAGGCTTCTTTTTCAATCGACCTCAAACACTGGGGGCATCCCCCTGGAAGGCCACCTACTAGGAAAAGCCAAGATACGCCAAATGGGGTCTCGATAGGAAAATGATGAACCAGGCCAAACACTCAAACGAACCATGTCCATATAGGATAGCAAGGCCCTTGACAGCGAAAACATGTATACTTGTACCAAGTAATCGAAGAATACTTTCCATCAAAGCATTTCACGCTTTAAAAGAAACTCGACATTTCTGTAAAAATGGCTCCTCTATAAAAAACGTCCCAAATACTTGAGGACTTGCGTCAATAACTCAGAACATTATGACCCCTAGGTCGTAGCTCCTAACTCGTAAGACCTCAATGAGGCAACATCAAGATCAAAGAACAACCCAGAGCCAAAAACGCCCCGAACACTCGAGGACTAGCGTCGAAAGCCCCAAAATCGTAAGCCCTCCTATCGAAGAAGACATTTTCAAGGTATGATCTCGTTGATCCTGAGCAATGGGATACTTTTCTAACAAAAAGTCCTCTTTCAAAGAAAAATGGCTTGAGTCAGGCCTGCCGGTATTAGCAGCGCTCCACCAATATGGCGAGAATCGGAGTCGGTACTCTCTCCTCCTTGCCTAATGGATCCTGATGTAGTAGTCATGACTGTGGTAAAAATTAGAGAACTGGAGCGGGAATTTAGGCAAGAGCATTAATACTCAATAATTAAGGGCCTAATGCAAGAAAAGAGGATAACTACTCAGAATGGAGGAATCTCCAAAAGGGCAAAGACAACCCTATATATGGAAAAAGCAGCGAGCACCCGCCAACTTTAATAGCCGATTAAAAGCACTGGCTGAAATCACTTTGGGAAGATGTGCCGGCGGGATCTCCTCGGTCACTATGTAGCCATGTCATACACATGACGATGCCATATGATGTTTTGGGGTCGGAGACCCCCACACCAACCAAGCCTCGAGATGGTACCCGATCTCGAGGACCTCTACAAAAAAGATAGGATCCAAGAAAACCATTGCCATTATTGTAAGTTCCTAGTTGGTACCCGATCTCGAGGGCCTCCACAAAAAGAAGACAGGTTCCAAGCATCGCCATCATCGTAAGTCCTGAGACGGTACCCAATCTTAAGGACCTCCATCAAAGGAAAGACGGGCTCGAAGAAAACCATTGCCATCATTACAAGTCCTGATATGGCACCCAATCTCAAGGACCTCCATCAAAATGAAGATAGGCTCCAAGAAGCCATTAATATCATTGCAAGTCCCGAGATGGAGCTCGATCTCAAGAAGAAACTAAGCTCTAAAAGGAGTTGCTCATATATGAGCTTAACCTTGGGAGTGGCACCCTGCTTCAAGAATTTTTGCTATTATGAGTACAGATCATCTACCTAATTCTCCAGACCTCGAACTACCTAAGCTCGATCCAACTCCCACGCGAAAGCTACCAATAAAGCCTTAGGGCCATCTTTCATCTCCAGATCAAGCTATCTCTATTCTAAGATACCCGAGCAAGCTCCCCCTCAAGGAATATCGCGGGGTTTAAAGAACGAAGTTTCGTTTTGAAAGTTCAAGCCTTACTCTTATTCAACTCGAAAGCCAGGGGTCCCTACGATCCAAGTTTATTGATCCTACCCGGGATCGGTCCAAAGGACGGTAAAAGATTCCACATGAAAGTGGGTTAATCAATCATAAGCTAGAAGAGATACTCGCGCCTGGGCTCGACACTCGTGCTAATCTGTAAATTCATGAATTTAGATTCTTCATAAATGTGGATAAAGGGAAGAAAAGCATAGATTAGAAGTAGATCAAAGAAACGCTTTTTGTTTCATTAATAAACGATGATTACAAAAGCCCATAGGAGGTCCTTACATATGATTACAAAAGCCCACGAGGGGTCCTTACACAGAAATAAAGAAGAAAAAGGGTGCATATATAATTAAAGCCTAGAGCCCGATCTATTCTCAGAGGTACATCCTCGGCTGCGTATCTTCGAGCGGCATCTCCTTGGGGGTGCATCCTCGGCGACAATATCTTTGATTACCACTTCCTCGGGGGTCTTATCTCGGTCCTCCAGAATGATATCTTCTAGGGTGAAGATGAAGAAGAGGAAAGTGACACAGAAGAAGCAGAAAAGGATGAAGAAATGGCTCGGTGAAAAATCTGGCTAGTATGGATTTTTCCAGCACTACTATCGTTAAGCCATTTCTTGAGATGTTACATTGGTGCGACAACAATTATTAGATAGTACCACCTTACTCCGCGAAAAGCAAAAGGATCAAGGCGTCGCACCGGGTAGTCGAGGGAGATGAGCAACAATATAAAGTCCGAACATCCTCCTGAGCAGCGGTGTACAGTCCAAACATTTTCCTGAGTCAGAAAAAGTTGGCCCCCTATCTTCTCGTCTCGAGCCAACAACAACAACAAGAAGTTGGTGTAATATCGCTCGGTAAGGAAGAGCCCTGGAAAAAAGCCATGGCATAACTGATGAGAAAGCCGCCATGCAACTTTGAGGCCATGGGCCTCAGACAAGGGAAATGAGAATGGGTGAGGATGGAGAGAAGAAAGTAGTGAAAGGCTGATTGAAGAACATTTGAATAAAGAATTTGTGCTAGGAGGCTGCCATTTATAGAAAGGGTGGCAGTGTAACCGACAGCGCCGTCAATGTCATTGGAAGACTTACCAGCAAATGCAATCAATGTGTCTTCGGGAGCGCTAAACCAGTGATGACATTATCACTTTGAAGAATAAGAACAATAGTGCACTGAATGATTCTAGAAAGATGAAATGACGGGACATTTCGATTATTGTGAAGTCTTGTGTCATCGGTATGAAATCATCGCAGGAAATTCAAAGAGATGGTTATCAAGGTCATTTCTTACTGTTTTACTCCAAGAAACGCAGGGGCCATCTGAGTACGGTAAAATTGAAGGGTCCAATTTTCCATCATTACGACACCTCGTAACCACACCTCGAAGGTTCGAGACCACGGATGAATTTTATCACTTGAGGGGCATTGACGCCCGATCTCAAGGCAGTATAGACCGACGACTATGGAGAGAAAGGGGGGAGGAATTCCCAAGGCGTGTAGACAGAACCGACAAAGTCTGTCAAGCTAGTCTAAGCTCGCATCATGGCATTAACTAGCCATACCTTGTCTATATCTTTGTGATTAATGCCTTTTGTACTACGTTGGGATTCCCCTTATATATAAAGGGGATCCTTGTCATTTTGTAAACATCTGTTTCTCAATACTAAGAAACACACGAACATTCTCTCTACTCTCTAATTTATTCTCTTGAGTTCATTACTTTTTTTATTGCTTATATTTATTGTTGTTTATTTATTGCCTATCATTGATCATAAAAGAGCCATCATCATAGCTCTCATAACTATTATTTCCCCTCAACTACCCTGAATCGGCCATCCAACTCGATCCCAAGGTCCTGTAATCAACAACTCGAGACCCTCAATCTCCAGCCACTTGGTTCGATTGTCACATCATTTTAAGCAATACTTTTTCCTTCTAATTTTTTTTCTTAGCATCTATTGCCCAAACAACTAGCATAAAAATAGATCACATATTTTTAGAACCTCAGAATCAAATTTAATTGTTATTACCATTTTCATGGTAAACAGGATGTCAAAAAGTTCATAAAGTATCATTTATTTTTGGCTCGCAACAATTTATATTGCCGCAAGAGCATAATCAAAACTTGGGGTCTAATTCAGAAGATCGAAGTGGAGGCAGAAAGTGATTCACGTCGTGTTACGATGTTAAATCAAGCGCTTGTTAGGAGGGAACCCAGTTATACTGCTTTCTTTCTTTTAAATTGTATTATTTTTATAGTGTTGATTTTTTATTTCTAGGAATATGGAAATCAAAGCTATTGGAAGGATGCAACAACATACTAGATGGTTGGAACTAAGTGGGAGGTACTCGCACGAAGAACCAGCCTGGGGAGAAGTCCGAGTACCCCATGAGCTGCTAGTGCTTCGGCCTACCAGGGATTTTTTTACCCTCTTATTACTTATGGTGTGCATTAGGGACAATACACAATTTTAAGTGTGTGGTGGGGAGATTTTTCGGGTGACTTTCTATGCTATTTTAGCTGTGCTAGTTTAATTGAATAATTTGTTTTTATAGAAAAATAAAAAAAATAGAAAAATTGGAATTTTCTCGAGAATGGATCTCCAAGACATTTATCTTGAGGGATTAAAGTCTAAATAAAAATCCAAAAATTTGTCTTTTAGTTTCCTTTAGGTAATACTAAACCCCGTGTTTTTTCTTTGTACCTTGGTTCTTTTCCATGAGGTGTAGTTTGAACTAGGTAGTTTTTCTTAGAGTAAATTAAGAATTTAGGGAATAAATGGAGGAAGAAAGATGAGATTTCTAGGCACCCTTGACTTGTTTGATAATAACATATTTGGTCCTTGACATGTGTAGTATCTTCTCAATGAGCTAAAATTGCTTATGATGCCTTGGTTATTTGGATAGCATGTTTTGTGATGCCTACGTCTCATTTTTTTTAATTATGTTTACTTTGTGCTTAATGCTTAATATCTTGTGGCTCCGTGAATACTTGCATTAGTTTGAGAATTAGAATGAGACCGTTCTTAGTGAATCATGTCTCACGTATAGTGAGATTTTATGTAGTCCATATATTGTACTTGTGTCTAGAACTTGCCCGGTATGTGAGTTGAAGAAAATTTTTAGGTGAAGCTCGGTGTGAAAAATAATTTTAGGCTTTCTTTGAATTTTTTGATCTTTATTTCTTATCACAAATAAAATATATCCCTAGCTATTTTGAACCTACAAACTTTTATTAGGCACCCACATTACAAGCTAATACCATTTTTCTTCTTAATTGATATTTTTTATCCTTTTACCTCTTAAAGCACTTTAATAGAATGAGCGCTAAAAGAAGTAAGAAGGGACTAAGTGTGGGGTGACTTATGAGTGAGACCAATAAAAGAAAGATGAGTGTACTTATTTTGTAAAATAATACACTGCTAGCAAAAATTGAAAAAGGAAAACAATAGTAAAAAAGAGAATAAAAGAAAGAAAATATGAATGAATAAATTATTGTCTTGTTCTTGCTAATGGAGTATAAAGTAAAATAGTGCTTAAAGAAAGAGGGAATATTTTTAGGGATGATCCTGTTTGTGAAATAGAAGTGGATTGAAGAATTCGCGCTTGACGTTTATTATGTGATATGTTAAAGTGCTTGGGAGGATGTACCACCAATCCAAAATATATCTTACCCTTCACTTAGCCCACATTACAACCATGGAAAGGTCCTACTTGATTTTAGAGAGAGAAAGCCTACATTAGTTGAGGTTTACATAATGGGCAAGCCTATGGTACTTTGTACATGCATGTGACCCCTTTGTGAGAGTGAGGGATTTCATTGATATATGTGAGTCCTTAAACTATATTTGAGCATTTGATTCAAATGTGTGGATTCAACTTACTCTCATAATTTTTGTTGTGAGGGCATATGATTTAGCAAGGGATAGTGATATTATTAAATTTCTCAAGAAGTTAAGTGTTCAAGGCATGAATGCATTATGATATTGAGTCGGTTTGTGAGGTTGTGATTGTAATAAGCATGTTTCTTGTTGTTGAATAAACTTTTGAGTTATGGCATAGAGTAAAGGGAAGTGTCTGTTGAAGGCATCTTCTCTAGCTTAATTGTTGCTATCAATCATAGTCATTGGTGTAGTGTGCCTCAATTGTGTAAATATAAAGTGATCAAAGATAGTGTGAATTGTTGGTTGACTCAAGGACGAGCAATGTTTAAGTGTGGGGTAGTGATGTTTTGATATAATTAAATATATTTAGTGCAGTACTTACCTTACATTTAGGTGCTTTAATGCTGAAATATACTATATTTGTGCTTAATTGAGTTTATTTTATATGTAGTGTCATGGGCTGCTTTCCACACAGGCCACATGACCCCTTGGCCGCACCCCATGGCAGCCTAGCAAGCCTTACAATGCCTAGCACCATGGTCGGCCCCGTGGTCTTGACTGTGCCAAGCAACAAGCGCGCATGTGCCTCTGTTGCCCCACCGATGCCTCTCGCCAGCGCCCAGTGCCTGGCCAATGAGAATAGTGCCGCGAGCCCTAACAATGTTGCGCGCGCACATCCTGATGCCTCGCCAACGCCTAGCTGCAGGCCCATTCCATTGGCGAATCACGCCCAGTCCCTGATGCCAAGCACCAGTGCCCAGCCTCAGGCAAACACAACAAGTGTCGCGCGTGCCCCCAGCACCGCGTACGTTGACCCTGACCCGCAAGACAAAGTTGCTGCCATCGGACTTGTTTCTACATTGTAATAAACTAAGTCCTTTTCATTGTATTTTTTTACGCTAGTTTATATCATTTTCATTCAGTGCGCTTTTACAACTTTGTTAAGACAAGTCATGTAACTTTGGTTTATTTTTTTTAGCATTATTAGAGAGGACTAAGCAGTCAAACATTTTAATGCAATCATTTCTCTGTACCGGTGTCTCTCCCCCTCGACACCGCATCTTTTGTAATCAGCTTTCACTCATCAATAAAATTAGCATCATCGTTCAAAACCCAATTCACTCTCAGCTTCTGCAATTGCTCGTGACATTGGTTTTCCCGCATGACACTGATGATCTAGTCTAGCGTGCGGAGGGGACCTCATTGGCGGACGGCAACCGCACTGACATCGGTTGCCTAGTCTTACGTTGCCCTTCCAAAGAACATCAGGAAGACGTTACGTAACAGTTGGTATCAGAGCCTAGGCTCGACATCAGACGAGGGAACACTTTTGCCAACATCACCATTTCTAACCATGGTGAATCATGGGGAGCGTCTAGCATCCCTAGAGGAGACGGTTGACCAGTTACGACCCATCATAGGCACGGTGCCTGATCTAAGCACCAACCTAGTGCAAAGGTTGGACGACCTGGACCACCGAATGTGGCAAGCCAAAAATGACATTGCCAATATCGGTCGTGACTCTAAGAACGACAAACAAACGGTAGCCATTGAAAATGCCAATATTCATGGAAAATTTGAGGACCTTCAACAGGAGCGTGCTGACGATTTAGCCCATCAGGAACAAGAGGCAAACAGACTAACTACCATACAACAAACCATAGACGACTTGACAGGCCAGCTCAATGTTGTCAATGCAGCCCTCCAGACCCTTCTTCGAGGAGGCGAAAACCACATCAGGGGTACAGTAAACCCCAACATCATTCCACATAAACTTAAGATACCGAAGCCAATACCATATGATGGATCCCGGGATGCTAAAGAAGTGGAAAACTTCATCTTCGACGTCGAACAATACTTTGATGCCGTGGGCCATTTGGAAGAATCCAAAAAGGTAGCAACAGCTGCCATGTATCTTCAGGGCGATGCCAAACTTTGGTGGCGGGTCAAATATGAAGCCATCAAGGCCAGTGAAGATACCCTATAGACATAGGATGAATTGAAAGCAGCCATATGCTTGCAGTTTTTCCCCGAAAATGTGAAATACAACACAAGGAGAAAGCTACGGGAGCTCCACCACACTAGATCAGTAAGGGAGTACTTGCACGAATTCTCCACACTCATGTGAAACATACGTGACATGGGGGACAAAGACAAACTCTTCGCATTCATAGAAGGTTTGAAACCTCATGCCTGTATGGAACTACAGAGACAACGGGTAAACACCCTGCCCAAGGCCATTCAAGCTATTGAATACCTTAGCGATTATCATTTGAGAACTCATAACGACAAGCCCTAGCCGCCTGTCCGAGAGGGATTCAGTGGGAACCATCCCAGACATGGTGGCCCAAGCAAAAGTAGGGAAGATCGGAGTGCATCCAGCACTAAGACTCCTTCCCCCAACATCAACAACACATCCATCAACAACAATCAGGGGGGAATGCCCCCTTCAGAATGTCATCATTGCGGCGGAGCATATTGGAACTATGAATGCCCAACCATAAAGATCACTGCTCATCAAGCTGTCGAGGATGAGTCAGATGCCTCAGGCACATAAGAAGAAGATCAGGTAGGCGCTTTCAATGCACTTGTTGGCTCTATCCCACATGTATTAGCGGGGATCAGCCCATGTCCTCCTAAGAAATTTTCATCCCCAACCACTAAGAAGGGGAAAGAAAAGATGGACGAAGGACCTCCTAAGCAAGTGAGGGCCCTAATGTTCATCGAGCTAAAAGTGAATGGACATCACATTCATGCACTGATAGACACGGGTGCTACCTATAATTACTTAGGCTCAACACAGGTAGAGCGCCTTGGTCTAGTGGTCAAGAAGAGTCAAGGTCGTGTCAAGGACATCAACTTGCCACCCCAGAAATTGGGTGGAACAGCCACAAATGTCCCAGTGAAACTTGGCCCATACAAAGGAAGCATCGACCTGCGGATCGCAATCATATATGACTTTGACATGATAGTGGGTTTGGAGTTCATGAGGCAAACCAACACCATTCCGGTACCATATGCAAAAATGCTCCTCATGATGGGAGAAAGTAGGGCCAAGCCCTACATCATACCATGCTTTCCCATAAAGACGGCTGCTGGAAACATCTCGGCCATGCAATTAGAGAAGGTAGTCGACAAACATGAACCCCTGGCTCTGGCTACTCCTCATAAAAACAAACATCCATCATGTCCTCGGCTGCAAAAGATGGATGCTCATCAGCGTGTGAAGATTTGTTAGCTATGCCACAAGGACAAGTCGGATTACTCATCACAGAAGGGACCTTTGCAACCATCACATGTCCCGCAGAGACCATGGGAAAGTGTTTCCCTCAGGTTCATCACAGGATTACCCCAAGTCGGTAACCTTGCATCCATCATAGTTGTCATAGATCAATTCTCAAACTATGCAACCCTCATAGCAGCCCCGCAGAACATCTCAGCAGAAGATGCAACCAGACTCTTCTTCTCGCACATCATCAAACAATGGGGCATGCCCATAACACATTATTAGTGGGTGCAAGTGACACTTTACTAGAAACTTTTGGAACCAGCTCTTCAGAAGCTTTGGGTCGACATTGAGTCACAACTCAGACATCCATCCATCATCGGATGGCTAGACAAACCGATTCGATGACATGCTGGAGAAATATCTTTGCAACTTTGCAACCGGATAACAGAAGCATTGGGTGAAGCTCTTGGATGCTACTCAACTGTGTTTCAATTCTCAAAAGGGCCTTCATATAAACAAAACCTCTTTTGAAAAAGTTACCGGATAGCAACCACTTCTGCTGCAAACATGGAATGCATCCATCATGCCAAAATTGCCTCGAGCTGCCATCTTCTCGAGCGAATGGGAGTGCAACATGGAGATAGTGCGGAGCTATCTCGTTAGAGCCCAAGAGCGGGCAAAAAGGTTCACCGAACATAATCTTTGCTTTGCCCATCATCAAACAGAGGACAAAGTAATATTATGCATCCCAAAGCGATACTTGTTCGCAGAAAGGACCCATGACCCTCGTCTGTAACAAAAATACATCGGGCCCCTGTCCATTGAAAAACGCATTGAGAAATCCACATATTAGGTGAAAACCCCATCTTGGTGGAAGATCCGTCCAGTCTTCCATGCCAGCCATATGACATCATTGCTTCGCTACCAAAGAAAGCTCAAAGAACAGAGGGGCGCAGACCTCTATGAACAGAGAGGTGCAGACCTCCCAGAACAGAGGGGCGCAGACCTCCCAGCCATCAACCATCAGAACATCCATCATCATATCATCTTTATAAGGCTCCGAGGACGGTGCCAACTCAGGTGGGGGAGAATGTCATGAGCTGCTTTCCACACACGCCATATGACCATTTGGTCGTACCCCATGGCGGCCTAGCAAGCCTCACAATAGCTAGCACCATAGTCGGCCCCATGGTCTTGGTTGTGCCAAGCGACAAGCGCGCATGTGCCTTTGTCGCTCTACCGATATCTCTCGCCAGCGCCCAGCGCCTGGCCAATGAGAACAACACCGCGCGCCCTGACAATGTCGCACGCGCATATCCTGATGCCTCGCCAGCGCCTAGCTATAGGCCTATTCCTTCGGTGCCTCGTGCCCAATCCCAGATGCCAAGCACCAGCACCTAGCCTCAGGCGAAGACAATAAGTGTCGCATGCACCCCCAGCAAGTGTCGCATGCACCCCCAGCACCACGCGCGCAGACCCTGACCCGCAAGACAAAGTTGCTGCCATCGGACTTGTTTCTACATTCTAATAAACTAAGTCCTTTTCATTGTATTGTTTTAGGCTAGTTTACATTATTTTCATTCAGTGTGCTTTTACAGCTTTGTTACGACAAGTCATGTAACTTTGGTTTATTTTTTTTAAGCATTATTAGGGGGGACTAAGCAATCAAACATTTTCAAGTAATCATTTCTCTGTACTGTTGTCTCTCCCCCTCGACACTGCATATTTTGTAATCATCTTTCATTCATCAATAAAATTAACATAATTATTCAAAACCCAATTCATTCTCAGCTTTCGCAATTGCTCGTGATATTGGTTTTCCCGCAAGGCACTGACGATCTAGTCTAGTGTGCGGAGGGAACCTCATTGGCTAACGGCAACCGCACTGACGTTGGTTGCCTAGCCTTACGTTGCCCTTCCAAAGAACATCAGGAAGGCGTTGTGTAATAGTAGGTACGTTGAAGACAAAATTAAAAGCAAAGTAGAGATTTTATGTATATTTTATGCACTACAAGAATGGCTTGTGATTATTTAACGATAAAAAATATTATGACATCACAATTGGATAATGATTGAAGACAAATTTATTCAAGGATAATGTGTGCAAATTGATGTCAGATGAAATTTAAAAGCAAAAGAAAGAAATGAGAGTGTTAGGCATCTAGCACTAACAAAAGACCTCCAAATAGAAAATGAAGAATGAGAAACCAAACAGTAGGCATAGCGAGCTATTTATCTCGTGTTAGAGCAGGTGACACGAGGGCTACAGCAAGATAGAGCTCCCATTTGAGCTTTCTAGGCGTGGTCTGTCGCGAGGCGATGCGTGTTTCGGGTTTTAAAGCCTATTTTGTCTCCTTTTTGGTTTTTGACTTGGTTAATTCGTCTAGGTCTTTTCCCTACATATAAATATAGTCATTAAACACTATTTTTACGCGGGATTCAACCTAAGGAGGTAAGAACACACTAGGATTAAGGCGGAGAATTCTTCTACGAGTTTTTCACTTTTTTCTTCCAATTTCTACTATTGGTTATGAATTCTAGTATTGTAGTTGTAACGACCCCACCGGTCTTTTTGAATATTTGCACTTCACTAGGTTGTTTGAGGGCATTATTAGCTCTGTATGATGTATTATGACTTATGTAAATCGTCGGTTTTGGTTTTTCAGGTTATTCGGAATTGATTTAGAAGAATAATTTTCTACTAGAAGCTCCAAATTTGAAAGATTTTAACAAGTTTGACTTTTTAGAATTTGACCTCAAATTGGTTTTATGATGGTTCCGTTAGCTCCGTTGGGTGATTTCGGGCTTATGAGCGCATCCAGATCGTGATTTGGAGGTCCGTAGTGGAATTTGGCTTGAAATGGCAAAAGTTAGAATTTTAAAATGTTTGACCGGGAGTGGACTTTTTGATATCGAGGTCAAATTTTGATTCCAGAAGTTGGAGTAGGTCTGTAATATCAAATATGACATGTGTACAAAACTTGAGGTCAATCGGACGTGATTTGATAGGATTCGACATCGATTGTGGATGTTGAAGTTTTAAAGTTCAATGATTTCGAATTGAGGTGTGATTCATCGTTTCGATGTTATGTGTGTTTTGAGGCCTCAAGTAGGTCAGTGTTATGTTATAGGTCTTATTGGTATATTTGATCGGGGTTTGAGTGCCTCGGATGACTTTCAGACGAGGTTCAGATCATTTTCGTTTCTTAGTGCATTACTGAAGGCTGCTGATTCTGGTGTTTCTGCATCTGCGAAAGAAGGCACACACATGTGGACAGTTGATCGCAAAAGCGATATTTGTGCTGGTAAACTAGAGTCGCAGGAGCGAAGATTCTCGTGCACCTGCGTGGTCACAGAAGTGGGATGTTAGGTGCAGAAGCAATGTGCGCAAGTGCGATTGGCTGTTACTCACCTGCGATTGTGCAGATGCGGGGTATGGACAGTAGAAGCGGAGGCCCAGTTTTAGGGTTTTACCACAAAAGTAGAATTCTGGTGGCTTCTGCAACACCGCAAATGCAGTTAAGTATCCGTAAATGCATAATTTCTGGGCAGACTATTATAAATTCGAGGGTTGGTCATTTTTATCACATATTGAGCTACATACTTCAAAAAGGAGCAACTTATGGGGAAAATTTCATCACAAGGATTGGGGTAAGTGTTCTCAAATCGATTTTGGTTATATTCCATAAATTTATCTTGGCTTTTATCTTTTGGTTGTGTCATGACCCAAAAACTAATTCGATCATGATGGCGCCTATCGTGGTACTAGGTAAGCTAACACATTTCCACAACAATTCGATATTTCATTAAAAGATAGGTAAAAGCCTTTTTCATACTGAAATTTAATAAAAGAGTTCAACTCGAGAGCAAAATATAGAAATAAATAGCCTGACATCGGGGTGTCACTAAATCATGAGCAACTACTACAACGGTTCTAAAATATAGCAAGACTACATAGTCTGAAAATACCAAAATACACTAAAGGAAAGATAAAGAAGGATAAAAGCAGGACTTCTATTGCCCGACAACTATCTCTCTATCTCCAATAATCTGCTACCGAGTAAATCAATAACCACTACTGTGGCCAGAGATACCTGAATCTGAACACAAGGTGCATGGGGTAACATGAGTACACCAACTCAGTAAGTAAAAAGTCAAAACTATGGACTGATAGGTAGTGACGAACTTAACCTCAATAGGTAAATAGAATTTAAATTGTGCAGAAAAGTAGGCATGCTTTCAATTCAAGTACTCAACTCAAACAGTAAATTAAATGCAGATCTACACGATGTGAAGTGTTGTAAAGCTCAGTTGATCTGTACGTGGCAATGCACAAAATGTAGGAAAATGTACCATGTACCTCAACTCTCAAGTGCTCAACTAGTCGGTACAGTATATTGCAATCCGACCTAGGGAAGATCCATTCCGGAATATATACACATCACTGACAACAGTCTCTCAGTACCGAGAAAGGCCTTTCCAGCCCTATGGAGAAGATCCATCTCTAGGTATAAATACTTTAGGCAAGATCCATGTCCAGGGAAGATCCATCCCTCAATAATATCAACTGCGCTCACTGGGGGTATGTTACAGACTCCGGAGGGGCTCCTACAACCCAAGCGCTATCATAATAATCAATCATAACCACCGCAGAATACAGCACGATCCCATAACTATCACTCATAATTAGTCTCTCAGCCTCACTCAGTCATCAGTCATCATTCTCCAGTTCACATACACGAGCTCACAATGCCATGAATACCAGCATAGAACAATGATATGATGTGCCAATAAATAACTGAGACTGAGATATGATATGAAATGAATGAATAAGACTGAGTACAGAATATCAATGAAACTAGTGAGATGACAACAATAAACAACCACTCGACTCCCAACAGTATCGGGGTAAAGCCCTAACATGATATCTAACATGATTTACAACTCATTTACTTAATCACATAATGGAAACACATATATCAGCAAGAAAGAGTCACTAAACAGTGCCATAGAATGAACCAAGTCCCGATTCTCACAGTTCACACCCGCACGCCCATCACTTGGCATGTGTGTCACCTCAATACTAATCATATAACACATATTTAGGAGCTTTGAACCCTCAAAACCAAGTTTGGAAGCATTACTTACCTCAAACCAAGCCAAAATCCTAATTTGTGACGTCCTTGCCCCTTGAATCGGCCTCCAAACATCTCGAATCTAGCCAAAAGCAATGAAATGCAATCAATATAGGCTAACGAACCAATCCCAAAGGAAAAAATACTTAATTGGATAGAAATCCAGAAATCCACTCAAACCCGGCCCCCGAGCCCACATTTCGCAATCCAACAAAAGTCACAAAACTAGAAATCCCATTTACTCAAGTATCTATACATACAAAATTCTCAAAATACGACTCCATTTGGACCCTCAAATCCTCAAATCAAACACTCCAAAATACCAAGCCCTTACCTTTCATTTTCACCCCTAATTCCGCAAATTGATAAAACAATGGGGAAACACTATAGATAGTATTGCTAGAGCTCAAGCAACTTGCCTCACTGAAAACCCTTGAATATACCTTCAAAATCACTCCAAAACCTCTAAAACCCTTCTTCAAAAATGGTAGAAATGAGTAAAATTTACGAAGTCTCCAATTTATAAGTTCTGCCCAGCAAAACCGTAACAGCGGTAAAATTCTCATTCCTGCGATGTTGCACCTGCGAAAAATCCATCGTATGTGCGTATCCAACTTAATCCCTCCAAATCCGCATCTACGGTCACAAACTCACACCTACGGTCCTTGGCCGCTTCTGCGATCATCCACCCTCACGTTTCTTTACGCATCTGCACTCTAATATGGCTTATGCGGTCTCACAGGTGCAGTCCAAATCTTGCACCTACGCTTCCAGTCCAAGCCACTCCTGCCCACATTTGTGAGCCTCCCTTCGCTTTTACGGTCCCCACCTGCAGGCTCCCAACCTCATGAGATAAAATACTAGAACCAGTCCACTTCAGAACTCCTTCAAACTTCAGTCTTATTCCGGTAACCACACGAAATCAACCCGATGCCCTCGGGACCTCAACCAAACATACCAACACGTCGCATAATATCATACAAACTTAGTCCAATCACCAAATCATCTCAAACAACAACAAAACACAAGTTTCTCTTGGATTCAAGCCTAAGAACTTCTAAACTTCCAAATTTCATAAATGACGTTGAAACCTACCAAATCGTGTCCGAATGACCCCAAATTTTTCACACAAGTCAAAAATGACACGACGAACCTACTCCAACTTCCGAAATTTCATTCTGACCCGATATCAAATTTTCCACTGCCGACCAAAATCACTAAACTTCCATCTTTCGCCAATTCGTGACTAATTCTACCACGGATCTCCAAATCACATTCCGGACACGCTCCTAATTCCAAAATCACCTAATGAAGCTAAAAGGAACATCAAATTAAAATTTGAGTCCGTTTACGCATAAGTCAACATCCGGTCAACTTTCCCAACTTAAGCCTTCACAAAACAGACTAATTGTCTCAATTTACTCCAAAACCACTCTGGATCCGAACCAACTACCTCGGTAAGTCAAAATACAGTTGAAGAATGCAAAAGAAGTAGGAAATGGGAGAACAGATCTATAACTCTCGAAACGACCTACCGGGTCGTTATAGGTTGATGAATTTAAAGAGGAAATTGGGGGTTTTGGCCTAAAGTTTCATAATATGAATTTTTGAGTTTTTAACACCAATTTGGAGTCAGATTTGAGTGAAACTAGTATGGTTGGAATCGTAATTGAATGGGTTATCATATTTAATGAGTTTTATCAAGTATCGAGGCGTGAGGTTGGGTGTGGTTTTTGGCCAAATTTGGGATTTGATGTAGGATTTGATCTTTATCTTTTCTAATTGTTTTCTTTGGCTTCATCTAATGTATTTGAGTTGTTTTAGATAGTTTTGAGTTGTTCAAAGATCACTACGCATGTGATGGAATTCTTATAGCATTGCTTGGGTTGCTCGACATCTAGAATTGGCTTGTTTAGGATAAGTAACCCTTCTAAACATAGTGTTGAGGTTATTAAACCCCAAATTTATATGTTTTATAAATGGTGTTGAGGTGATGCACATGCTAGGTGATGGGTGTGTGGGCGTGCACCTGTGAGTTATGACTGTATTGTTTTTGAGGCACTGTTTAATAGCCCACTTTGTTGATATTTGTGTTGTTCACCATGTGATAAAGTAATGGAGTTTTACATCATGCTAGATATCATGTTTATGCTTTATGTTGATACTTTTGGGACACCTAGCGATCGTTTCTTATGGTCATCCCATTGATTTCATTGATATTTCATACTTGGTCACATTCATGCATTCATATCATATCTCAGTCTCATTTGTTAATTATTGATATATCATATCATTGTTTCGGGTCAGTTTTCATATCATTGTGAGCTTGTGGGCAAGACTGGATAGATTGATGACTGAGTGAGGCCGAGAGCCTGATTATGAGTGATGGTCATTAAATCGGTGTGCACGCCGCAATGGTTATTCTAATATTGATACTATAGCATGTGAGTTGTCCATGCAGCACGTGAGTTGTCCGTGCTTATTATAGAACTTGGGCCAAAAGAGCCCCTCTGGAGTCAGCACACCCCCAGTGGGCACGGTTGATTATATTCAGAGATGGATCTTCCCTTGGTATGGAGATGGATCTTCTCCATGAGGTTGGATTGGCCTCTTTCATTGGTACTGGAGATTGATGGTTAGTGATGTAAATATTTCGGGGTGGATATTTCCTGGGTCTTATGAGCCATATACAGTACCGAGTGGTTGAGAATTTATATATACCTAGAAATGGATCTTCTCCATGGAGTCGGAATGGCCTTTCCTCGGTACTGGGTGGCTTATAATCAGTGTTGTATATGTTCCTGGATGGATTTCCCTGGGCTGTATGGGCCATATACAATACCGAGCGGTTGATTATGATGAGGGGAAAGTGTGAGACAGTGAGATTAAGTACCCTAAGAGTGCGAGTACATGATTCAACTCTGAGATACATGGAATTACCATGCATGTATGATGTAAATGCATAGAGATGCATTTTCCTCATGTTGTTTGGTATTACATCATTCATGAATTTTGCACATTGATATGTGGTCATAGAGAGGCATCTCACACTTGATATCTGGAAAGAAAATGAAATATCTCTTTTACTTTTGAAAAGGAATTTTTGGGAAGAATTATAGCTTTCAAACTATCTTGTATTACTTTTGTTTTTGAAGTGTTTGGTAATGGATTGAGTTTTCACTTATATTCTTGAAAAATAGAACTATTTTTCGGAAATAATTGTGAAAAAAATAAGCATCTTATCTCTGAGTTACTTCCTTATTTATATGCTCTATGTTGTTATGAAGTGCTATTAGTTATTGGTGTTAGACCTGACCTACGCTCCATCTCATCACTACTTTCAACCTGAGGTTAAGTTTGTTACTTTTTAAGTACATGGGTTCGGTTGTACTCATACGACACTTCCTAAACATTACGTGCAGATTTTGGATGCCGACATTGCTGTGTTCGATGGGAGCTAAATTAGAAGATGTACCTGCGTCTCTTTTGTAGCTGCCTCTTTTTCATGGTAGTCTTAGAATTATAAAACTCGTTTATGTATTTTTCAAACAGATGATGTATTTACTTCATATCGGCTTTGTAGACTCTATTCTTAGAAGCTCATGATTTGTACTAACAGTCCTTGGGAAATGTAAAAGATTCAGAAAATCACTTTACTTAATTATTTAATTATTATTATTGGAATTTTAATAGTTAGTAGTTGGCTTACCTAGTGGGTTCGATTAGGTGCCATCACGACTAGTGGATTTTGGATCGGGACAGATTTGTATCAAAGTTCTAGGTTCATAGGTTCTACAAGTCATGAGCAAGTGTCTAGCGGAGTCTTGAAGATCAGTATGATGGCGTCCATACCTATCTTCGAGAGCTACATGACATTTAGGATATACTTCCCATCTTTCTTTCCTTATCGTGCGACATTGATTCAGCTTTAAGTGTAATACTTTTAATTCATTCCATGCATTTATATGCGCATATGAGCGCTCGATATCAGCTGTGTCTCGACGGCTTGTGATTCCATGGATAAAGTGCGAGATGTGATTTATGTGTGCTGATGATGGGCCGGTCTGGAGGACTTGAGGCCGAGTTTTGACTGTAGCTTGAGAAAAGATATGTTGATTGTGTGAGCACGTGCTTTTGGATTTATATGTCTGCTAGTGTCCCTATCAGTGGAATTTGTTGCTGGATAGCTACGTGATGACTGTGAGTTGTGTTCATATGGTTTGAATGTGATGAGAAGGGTTTGCTTGAGGTGTAGAAAGAAATATTATATGCTTGATTTCTACCTTGATATTACGTATAGCCTCGATTTATGGGTGTGTTCAAGGATTTTTTTCATGTTGTTTAGTTACGGAGTGAAGTAGGTTTTCATGTCGTGATATGAGTTCAGACTCAGGGATTAAGTGATTGTGCGATGGGTATGACTATGGAAGGGTATAAGGAGATGTTAGTTTGAGGCGCTGTAGGTGGATTATCTTCTGCGGGATGCTAAGGGTTATGTGATGTTGTTTTGTAGCGAGTTCTCTTTTACCAGTGAGTTATATGTGTTGCAATTTTAGTTTGGACTGATTATGAGAGTGGGATTGACTGTTAAAGGGTGAATATGAGATTTGTAGATGATTTGAGATATTAGACAGGTTGTGTTGCATGAGCTTATGGAGGATTTATTTGAATCTCACTATGGTATTATAACAATAATAGAGTGTGAGCATTGTGAGATATTGTGTGATTTGATCTACGACTTTGAGCCTAGTGGGGGAGTCTGTTATCGATAAGTTGATTGCACGATTATGTGTTGTATTGATTTCAGTTTGGGGGATACTAGTGAATCGGTTATGTGATGACCCAATGGGTCACCACCTATTTTCTCTCCCTTTCCATGCTTCCGAGGCCTTGTAAACCTTATTTTTAGTTGCCTTGATTTGCGTGTGCAGTCCGAGCAAGTAGCCAGAAAGCTTATATGTAAAATTTTATGAAAATGCTAAAAATTTGATATTTAACATGAGTAAAGTTGACTTTGGTCAACATTTTGGGTAAACGGACCCGGACCCGTAATTCGACTGTCCCTGAGGGTCCGTAGGAAAATATGGGACTCGGGCGTATGCTCGGAATCGAAGTCTAAGGTCCCGAGCTCGAGAAAAGAATTTTTAAAAAAATTTATTTTGCTGAAATTGTTAAGGAAAATAGAAATGAAAATTTATTAGAACGTGTTGGTATTGGGCCCGTATTTTGGTTCTGGCGCCCGGTACAGGTCTTATATGTGTTTTAAGATATTTTTGTGAAGTTTGGTTGAAATTGGACGTCGTTTGACGTGTTTCAGGCTTAAAACTCTAAATTTGAAAGTTTTAAGAACTTTGAAGAAAAACTAGTGATTTTGAGGCATGATTCGTTGTTTCTGATGTTATTTTGGCGATTTGATCGCACGACTAAGTCCGTAGGAGGTTATGGAGGTTGTGTGCATATTTGGTTTGGAGCCCCGAGGGCTCGGATGAGTTTTGGATAGGTGTCGGATTGCATTTCTCATTTTTGGAAAATATCTGTTATTAGCTATCTATAGGATTTGCATTTGCAAAACCAAAGTTCGCAAATGCAAAGGCCCAGCTATCGCAAATGCGAAGGCTGGTTCGCAAATGTGAAACCAGCCTAGGCCGGCCAAGTTTCGCAAATGCGAAGCCAACCCTCTCAAATGCGATGGTCACTGGTTCGCAAATGAGAGACCCATTTCGCAAATGCGAAGGTCCCTTGGTAAGCCTGAGTTCGCAAATGTGAACAGTAGTGTCACATTTCCCAAGCCTGCAGGGTTCACAATTGTGAACCCAACTTCGCATTTACCATATCTGCAGCCCAGGAAATTTTATACTTAGTCGAATTTTCATCACTTTTCACCATTCTTTCAAAACCCAAACACCATAGGCGATTTTTCAAGAACAATCTTCATCCCAAATCTTTTGTAAGTCAATTTTTACTCAATTCTTTCAATCTTTAACATCATTTAACATGTTTTTAATTTTCATAGGTGAAATTGGGGTTTTTGGGTATAACCTAGGTTTTATAAGAATTGGCGATTTGGACCTCAATTTGAGGTCCGATTTCAAAATAAATTACATATTTGAGTTCGTGGGGCAATGGGTAACTGAGTTTTGGTTCGAACTTTGGGTTTTGACCACGTGGGCCCGGGGGCGATTTTGGAATTTTTGAGAAAAAACTTGGAAAATTTACTTTTATGCATTCAAATTGATTCATTTAGTATTTACTAAAGTAATTGACAATTTGTGATTAGATTCTAGTGAATTGGAGGTGGAATCGCGGGGTAAAGCGATAGTTGAGGATTTAGTGGAATTCAAGGCTTTGAGATAAGTATTTGGTTTAACCCTAGCTTGAGGGATTAGGAGTTGAGTCATAATTGCTACTTATTTTGTGTGGAGTACGATGTATGGGCATGGTGACGAGTATCCATACATCAGTGTCGAGCATGACTGTGAGTCTTAATTTGATAATTGTACTCTTTTGCTTGATCCTATGAAAATCTTGACTGAATATTGGTATTATAAATGTTAAGAAGAGGTTGATTAGGATTGGTCATAGTTGACTCTCCCTTGTCGGGATGATTGACTTGTTGCTATTGTTCCCATGCCGGGAAAAGTATTCATTTGATTCTTCCCTTGCCGGGAAAATATTATATTATCTTGTTCCCTTGCCGGGATTTTCTTTGTGATACTGTGTTAGATCGAAATGGGATCGAGTGGTACACCTACCACACATGATATATTGAAATGGGATCAAGTGGTACACCTACCACACATGATATATTGAAATGGGATCCAGTGGTATGCCTACCACACATGATATATTGAAATGGGATCGAGTGGTACGCCTACCACACATGATATATTGAAATGGTGTCAAGTGGTACGCCTACCACACATGATATATTAAAATGGGAGCGAGTGGTATGCCTACCACGATATATAGAGAAATAGGATCGGGTTGCACGCCTGCAACGAGATGAGTTGAATATGAAAGTTGCCTTGGTTATTCATTATTGCTAGAAGTTAAACTATAGATGTACTTACCATTATTCCTGATATTTGTTTCTAAATATTACCCCTGAAGCATGCTCCCCTCCCCAGTTTTAAATTGTTATGTTCTTGCTATTTTCCATTGTACTCGTATATATATCTGCACAGGGTTACTTGATGTCCAGTCTAGCCTTGTCACTACTTCGTCGGGGTTAGGCTAGGCACTTACCAGCACATGGGGTCGGTTGTGCTGATGCTACACTTTGTGCATTTTTGCACAGGTCCAGGTTTCGAGCAGCAACAAGAACAACTTTAGTTAGGGAGCATACCTTCAGTATCGTAAGACCCGAGGTAGCCTTGTATGTGTCCGCAGGCCCGTCGTCTCTCTCTTATTCTCTCCTTTAGACTGTTGCCTCCTTGTATTCGAGACAAACAGATTTATGTTTCTTTCAGACTTTGTATTTAGTACTTCTTAGATGTTCGTGAGTATGTGACTCCAGTTCTTGGGTAGAGATTATGCTGGAATTTAGTATCTTGTTTAGCTATTTAAATTTAAGACTTTCGCTTATTATTGTTGACTTTTCATTGTTTAAATATTATTGTTGACTTTTCATTTGTCGAAGGATTGTTAAAAGGCTTGTCTATTAAAGGAAAAGTAACTAAATTTGGCTTGTCTGGCTTCTACGAGTAGGCGCCATCACGACTCCCAAGGGTGGAAAATTCGGATCGTGACAGGTTATGGCCTACAAAGGTTGAGATCGAGGATGACTTGAGTAAGGAAATTATTGGATAAGGATGTGTTATGCTTCATGGGTATATGAGAAACATCGGAATAATTCAATTGTTATTGGTAAAGGATGCAATGTGCATGGAGTAGAAATTAATTTGGTTGCATTAAGGTGGGGGTCACTTCCTTAGGTGTTGGAGTACTAATGGGGCACATGTCGTTCAGTCCGTTTAATCATTCTAGTTAAGATTTGAGCAGAGTGGATGACTCTCGAGAATGGTTCTAATGAATTCAAGATTTATATGTGGCAATTGAGAATGTTGCGGGTTTCTATATGGCTAGAAGCTGAGAATTTCATTGGATGGTGTCAAAACTTGTGTCATTTCTACATCATTATGGATTCTACATATCAGTATCATGAAGGTGAAGGTAATGGATTTAGATTCGCAGAAAGTCTCTTACGAGTAAGTATTTTGGATGTGGTACTTTTGGGATACTTAAGAAGGAATTCACTGACTTATGAGCTTTAGGGTGGTGGTTCTATGCTAAAGTTTGTGGGGAAAGTTTTGGTTAAGGATAATAGTATACTAGCAAGGAAAAGTACCAATTTGAAGGTAATTCAAAAGGAACTCGGAGAAATAGGACAGCTTGGTAGTAGGTTGGATCGGCATGGTAATGGATATGATCGGTTCTTTGGGTGCTTATGATGTGGTGGGTTTCTACCCGTGTTTAACAGCGATGCTCTTGGGTTTTCGATGAACTACGTAGCTCGGCTAAGTTAGAGGGATTCATTCCACACGGTTTGGTTTTGTGCAAACAAGGTTCGAAGAGTTCTCGATGATTTCTACCACGGTTAGAGATGTATATTTCCTACTGGCAAGAGGATCATGTGATATATAGTCATTTTCTCCTGGATGGGATCAAATGGAAAGTTCTTTGCTAATTAAGTATGCAGTTGCTTGTGACTTGGAGTGGATTACGAAGTTCTCGTATTTTTTGTATGATGACATGGTATATGCAGTGTGTTGTGTGGGATCGAGATTTGCATGTATAAGGTCATGGTTCAGTTTTAAAGGGAAGTTTATGAGTCCTTAGGCAACATGGACAACTTCAAATGACTAGGTAAATGATATTACTATCTGGTATGACTTGATGAGAGTGTATATTTCATAATGGACAATGTGTTTTGATTTATTGATACTTTATTGGTATTGCGGCACTCTCCTAGTTGATCGACTGCTGATGTTCAACTTTTGCTTTATGGCACAGAAGAATTATAGAAGTATTCCTTGTGAGATGATCGTGTATTGGAGGTATGTTAGACATTCAGGCATTGGAGTTGAGATCAGATATGGTTTTTCGTATGTTCTATGGATTTTGAGACTAGGAGTTCTCAAGAGCAGATTGTATCATGGTTGTGGACTACGCAGTTGTGGCCCAATCTAGCCAGATGATAGTATATGTTATGATTCAACCATTGTGGAACATCGCGGGCTATTTATCTATTTTTGGGTGACTAGAGCTGATTTGGGGGTCCATTGGTAGGCCCAATTAGGATGTGTATTCAACACCGAGTCGAATTGATTATCTCCATACTAGTATTACTGAGGAATATGCCACTGAGTTGCTGTTGAGGTTATTTGTGTTCTTAACTGATCTATGAGTTACCCTTCTATGTTATGAGGAGTTGTGAATCGTTGGTTATATGCACACATGGTGTGGTTATATATGGGCTTTATAGCAAAAATTTGAGCAAGATGAGTAATTGGGTATTGCATGATTGATTGCGCGTTGGCTATATTCTTTCTGGAAGGTGGCATTGCATTGTTTGCTTTTTATGGTTATGGAAATGCACTTTGAGTGCTTGATGTCAAATTTCGAGTGGTTTATAGATTTTGAGTAGGGTGGCTCGAAGTATATAATATGAACCAGCGTTTGGATCAGGTCACACATATAGCAGGGTGATATAGAGGTCTGATCCATTATATTAGATTCGTATGTTTTTATTTTGCGATATGCTAGGCTCTTAGCATGGTGTTATGATGGCACTTAATAAGCTGGCAGGACAGTCCTCTCGTTTGAGGCATTTTCAAGATTGAGTACATTTGGAATGCTGCTATTTGGTGCAGGGGTTGTAATTATAAGTTGTATTGAGGTGTCATGTCACTAGAGTGTTATGTTAGACGGAATGAGTTCATCCTACTTATAATGGGTGCTATCGGATCTGATTGTGGTTTATTTGGAAGGATACTGATGATGATTGGCTTAGAAATTTGCTATAGTTCCTATCGAAGGAGAGGGAGTTCCACAACTTGTTGATATGATTAATTGCTATGAGTTTCATAGTGTTTCTTTCATTGTTGGCAGTGTATTAAGGTTTTATAACAAGGCTTTATTTGATAAGAGGTTTGTTATCAGTATTGGGATGTTTTGAGCAGTTATTATTATTAGAAATTATCGCTATGAGTGTTTGAGTTATGTGGCATATTATATGATTTCATCTTAGGTTATGGTTATAGCTTGATACAACTTGTTCGGACTTATTCAGTGTGTAGATGCGAGATTCTGATCTTATAAAAAATTTCAGATGTGAAATCTTTTGGTTCTAATGTTGAAGAGCTAGGTTGAATTATGAAATTTCGGTTATGTTATGTTATCACACATATATGAGATAGGGTGACGTGGGATCACCCCCGGGTTTGTGCATGGTGAGGTTACCCGGCGATTTGATGGTGTTTGGAACAACTCTGGGCACGTTCGAGGATAAATGTAGGTTTAAGTGGGGGAGGATGTAACGATCCAGCCGGTCGTTTTGAGCATTTTCACTTCGCTCGGTTGTTTGAGGGAATGAGTAGCTTTGTATGATGTATTAGGACTTATGTAAATCATCGGTTTTGGTTTTCAGGTTATTCGAAATTAATTTAGAAGAATGATTTTCTGCTAGAAGCTTTAAATTTGAAAGGTTTGACCAAGTTTGACTTTTTAGAATTTTACTTCAGATTGGATTTCTAACGGTTCCGTTAGCTCCATTGGATGATTTTGGACTAAGGAGCGCATCTGGATCGTGATTTGGAGGTCCGTAGTGGAATTTGGATTGAAATGGCAAAAGTTGGAATTTTGGAATTTTGAAAAGTTTGACCGGGAGTGGACTTTTTGATATCGGGATCAGATTCTGATTTAGGAAGTAGGAACAGGTCTGTAATGTTAAATATGACTTGTGTGGAATATTTGAGGTCAATCAGACGTGATTTTATAGGGTTTAACATCAGTTGTGGAAATTGAAGTTTCAAAGTTCAGTTATTTCGAATTGAGGTGTGATGCTTTGTTTTAATATTGTTATGAGTGTTTCGATGCCTTGAATAGGTTCTTCTTATGTTATCGGTCTTGTTGGTATATTTAGTCGGGGTCCCGAGTGGCTTGGGTGAGATTAGAACGAGGTTCGAATCATTTTTGCTTCTTAGTACATTGTTGAAGGCTGTTGGTTCTGGTGTTTCCATATCTGCAAAAGAATACATGCAGATGCAGACAGTTGATCGTAGAAGCGAAGTTTTGGCTGCTGAACTGGAGTCGCAGCTGCGAAGATTCTCCCTCTATGGTCGTAGAAGGGGGATGTTAGGCACATAAGCGAATGTTGCGCAGGTGCAATGGGCTATTCTGCACCTCCAGCTGTGCATATGCGGGGTATGGACTGCAGAAACGGAGGCCTGGTTTTAGTGTTTTACCGTAGAAGCGGAATTTTGGTAGCTTCTGCGACACCGCAGATGCGGTTAAGTGTCTATAAATGCAGAATTTCTAGATAGACTATTATAAGTTCGAAGGTTGGTCATTTTTATCACATATTGGGCTATGGACTTCGAAATGGGTGATAAGAGTAAGTTTCATCACAAGGATTGGGGTAAGTGTTCTCAACTCCGTTTTGGTTACAATCCGTGAATCTATCTTCGATTTTAGCTTTTGGTTGATGAATTTAAAGAGGAAATTGTTGGCCTAAAGTTTCATAACATAAATTTTTGAGTTTTGAACACCGATTTTGGGGCCGTATTTGAGTGAAACTAGTATTGTTGGACTTGTAATTGAATGGTTGTCAGATTTTGTGAGTTTTATCGAGTATCGATCCATGTTCCCGAGTGTGATTTTTTGCGGGAATTCGGGATTTTATGTGGGATTCGATCTTTATCATTTGTAATTGTTTCCTTGGGCTTCATCTGATGTATTTCAGTTTTTTGGCTCGTTTTGAGCCATTCGGAGGTCGCTACGCGCATGATGACATTCTTGGAGCATTACTTGGGTTGATCGGCGCCTGGAATTGGCTTGTTTAAATAAAGTAACTCATATAAACTTAGTGTTGAATGTATGAAACCTTGAATTTATGTGTTCTGTGATTGGTATTGAGGTGACACACATGCTAGGCTGCGGGTGTGTGGGCGTTCACCTTGTGATTTGTTATTTCCAAGGCACTGTTTAATGGCCTACTTTGTTGATTTTTATGTTTATCACCAAGTGATAAAGTAATGGAGCTGTACATCATGCTACATATCATGTTTATGCTTTATGCTAATATTTTTGGGACCTCTAGCGGTTGTTTATTACTGTCATCTCATTTATTTCATTGATGTTTAATACTCAGTCACATTCATGCATTCATATCATATCTCAGTCTCAATTGTTACTTATTAATACATCATATCATTGTTATGGTCAGTTTTCATGACATTGTGAACCTTTTGGGTAAGATAGGAGGGATTGATACTGAGTGAGGCCGAGAACCTAATTATGAGTGACAGTTATA
This sequence comes from Nicotiana glauca, assembly GCA_026770625.1. Lineage (NCBI taxonomy): Eukaryota > Viridiplantae > Streptophyta > Magnoliopsida > Solanales > Solanaceae > Nicotiana > Nicotiana glauca. Next base: position 106,478 of record MU731311.1, read on the forward strand.
GGATCGGGTTGCACGTCGCAGCAGTTATTCTGATATTGATACTGTAGCAGGTGAGTTGTCAGTGCAGCACATAAGTTGTCAGTGCAGATTATAGTGCTTGTGCCGAAGGAGCCCCTCTGAAGTCTCCACACCCCCAATCGGCGCGGTTGATTGTATTCAAGGATGGATCTTCCCTTCGTTTGGAGTTTGATATTCTCCATGAGGTTGAATTTTCCTTTTTCCTCGGCACTGGAGACCGATGGTCAATGATGTATATATTCCGAATGGATCTTCCCTGGTCCATAATCCATATACAGTACCGAGTGGTTGAGCATTTATATATATACCTGAAGATGGATCTTCTCCATGGAGCTGGAATAGCCTTTCCTCGGTACTGGGTGACTTATAGTCAGTGTTGTATATGTTCTGGGATGGATTTCCCTGGGCCGTATGGCCCATATACAGTACCAAGTGGTTGATTATGATAAGGGAAAAGTGTGAGACAGTAGGATTGAGTACTCTGAGAGTGTGAGTATATGATTCATCTCAGAGATACATGGCATTGGCATGCATATATGATATACACGTATAGAGTGGATTTTCCTCATATTGTACAGTATTACGTCATTCATGAATTTTACACATTGATATGTGGTGATATAGAGGCATCTCACAATTGCTATCTGGAAAAAAAATGAAACATCTATTTTGCTTTTGGGAAGAATTACAGTTTTCAAACTATTTTTTTTGAATAGTTCGGTAACAGATTGACCTTTCACTGATATTCTTGAAAAACATAACTATTTTTCGGAAAAAATTGTGAAAAGGCTTAGCGTCTTATCTTTGAGTTACTTCCTTATTTATATGTTCTATGTTGTTATGAAGTGCTATTGGTTATTGGTGTTAGACCCCACCTATGCTCTAGCTCATCACTGCTTTCAACCTGAGGTTAGGTTTGTTACTTTTTGAGCACATGGGGTCGGTTGTACTCATACTACACTTCCTGCACATTAGGCAGATTTTGGATGCCGATGTTGCTGTGTTCGATGGGAGCTGAATTGGAAGATGTACTTGCCTCCCTGTTGTAGCTGCCTCTTATTCATGGTAGTCTTAGAATTATAAAACTCTATTTATATATTTTTCAAACAGATGATGTATTTACTTCATATCAGCTTTGTAAACTCTATTCTTAGAAGCTCATGATTTGTACTACTAGTCCTTGGGGAAGGTAAAAGATTCAGAAAGTCACTTTGCTTAATTGTTTAAATATTATTATTGAAATTTAATAGTTAATAGTTTCCTTACCTACCGGGTTGGATTAGGTGCCATCACAACTAGTGGATTTTGGGTCATGACCATAGTTATGCATACTATTATGAATAACTAATTTGTTATCTAGAGTTTTGATAGAACCTTTTGTAGGATAAATTCTCGTTACATTTTTATAGAATTGAGTCGTTGGATTTCTCTATTTGTTCAACTACATGTTTATTGTTGTTGATTGAATGACCATCAATTGACTGCGCCTATTTAGTATGTATTTCTTGAAAACGGGTACCTACTTAGGTAATTATTGAACAACATCACTCCTGACGTATGTGAATAATCAATACAAAGGGTTTAAAGGTGGGATTAGGAATAACGTAATCTTTGTTATATCTTAGTAAGCGGTAAATTAGTGCCAACTAGTGTAGTTCGGAAGAATATGTCTAGTAAATTGTGGTAGTTTCTCGCAAGAGAATTACGACACCCGAAGTACTCACGATCGGTAGAGAATAATTAGGTGAAATTATAGAAAACATAGCGGGAAGGATTCTGACAATTGGGGAAGTTATAATTCTAGACCTCCTTAGGCTTGTCTCCAATTTCATCCTTGTTAGTTCATAATTTTACTGCTTTATAATATTTATTAGTTAATTAGTAGAAATAAAAATCAAATCTTTATAACTAGGAAATTGTTTGGACTTGTATTTCTTAGCAATATTGAACAATTATAGTTAAACCTTAGTTCTCTGTGGGATTCGACTCCGAATTTGTAAATCGGATTATATTTGCTGTGATCAGTTATCTTAGTTGTGAAGGAACCAAGAGATCGGTGTAAATAGACAAATAAAATAAAAAACCCAAAAGAAAGAAACAAGAAGAATCTCCTAGTGATAAATATCACAAAGGCCCAAAAAGAAAGAAACAAGAACAATCTCCAAGTGATAAATATGCATCTTTGCTTCTACTTTTATCTGTAAAAAGGGATGCTGTTTGCGCAGAAAAGCATCTGGGCTGCAGATCGAGGAAAGTTCTTCATAAGCTTATGGCAGCAAATATTGCAATTTGCATGCACACTGTAGGTATATTGGCTCAATTCTCAATCCTTTTCTGAAGTTAGTTAAGATCCCCATGACTTATTCTATGTGTATAGGTAGTAAATGATTAAAATGTGAATTCATGGTTATAAATCACTTTTTATCATTTCTCATTGTATCCGGTACCAACAATGGGCCCGATTAATTGAGATTCACGTTGTGTAAGGTCCATTAATTAAGAGAAATTTTTAGAAATGACTATTATTTAGTGGCTATTAACTTGTTATAGCTAGCATTTACTTAATTAATTTTTATAGCTATGTTTTCACTTGTTATAGAGTGTATTGGGTGATTCAAGCTACTGTATTCATGAATACAGCAGCAAAACCTGACGAAAAACAAGGAAGTCCAGCTAAACTTAGACTGTATTCATATATATTCGCAAGCTGTATTCGTGAATACAGTAACGAAAATCTGCGAAAAATAAGGTCTTCAGCTATTTAAAAACGGTGAGTGAATCAATTAATACGATAGACTCCTAATATAACTCAACAAACTCAATTATAACACGCAGGATTTGTATTTTCAATTATAGAAAAGATTCTCAACCAAAAAATACCCCAAAAACAGAGCAATCTTTAAAGATTATTCAATCCATCCTTTTTTTTTTTTCGTGGTATCTTTACAAATAGATTTATATATTGAAATTATCTAATTATACATTGAATACAGTTAAATACATACAATACATTGATTGAATACATGAAGTATAGCAAGTCATCTATAGTGCAAAACATATAAAAACATACTGCATATACATTTGAATATATATAAATTATATTAATTTAAAAAATATATGAATACGTTCTACAATATATTGAATACATACTGTTGAATATATACTGCTGGACAAAACAGTGAAACAAAGTGAAGCATTGAAAATATATAATTACATTGAATACTGTTAAATACAGTGAATATATTAAAAACGTAGAAAAAAACTAAAGACGGTGGATATAATGAAATACATGGAATACAGCGAGATACATTGAATACAATGAAAATAAAATATAACTCATGAATCATCATCCATAAATTTTCTTCTCTTTTCCGCATAAGGAAGCGTTGATTCTTTCGAAGATTTCTCAAATTGAGCTTGTTTCGATGTCGGGTAACAATTTGAGAAATCCTTGATTAAGGGTGAAGGGATAATATTCATCTCACCATCACCCTTGATTGTAATTTTAAATCTCTTGAATAACGTATTACTCACTACTCTCTTGTGGTAATCAGTATGAAAAAAAACATCAATTACATTTTAAAAATTGTTCAATTATGCATATACTTAGTAGAACCAAAAGCAATTAGTAGATATTATGGATTTGCTGCAATATCTCATTGTGAAATGAACACCGGAAAAAAAATCTTTAGTTTATCAATTATCAAATAGCGTATATTAACCGTCGTTCCAATTCTTTCGCAGTCCTTGGTTCGTGGTGGTAGCCTAAACTTAAGTCCCTCTTAAACCTTAGTGCTCTTAAGAATCGAGGAACATATTCTTCATCCAATGAGTCCAAGTGGAAATGAATTGGGAACCTTATTGGGAGAACCTTATAAAGTATCGATGATTTTTTATTTTTTATTTAATATTTTCAACGAAAGTTGACTATCGTAATTTTTTGAATTAGGAGTAGGAATTGTTTCGTCTAGAATTGAGGCATAATTGATACCGCAAGGAGTTGTTTCTAGACTACAATTTTGAGGGATGAATGTTTCTTGCATTAAAAATGTAGAAAAATATTTATTTATTTTTTTGGTTTTCCACCCCGTGTTCAGTACTCACATTGGAGCTCGACTAAATTCGGATTCGCGCCTGGAAGTCCCACATAGGAGGGTAAAGCGCTCCCTAATAAAGGCGACTCCATATCCAGGGGCTCGAACTCGAGACTTTTGGTTAAGGATGAAGGAGTACTTACTACTCCATCACACCCTGTTGGTGTAGAAAAGTAGTTTTAGTTGTTGAGACTTTTAACTAAAAGAAACTTAAAATAAATTGTTTTGGAGCCTAAATTCAGACACTATTTTAAAGAGGCTTTCAAGTAAAAGTCTAAATCGTTTAATTGACTTCTAATTTACATATCAATATATGTGAGTTCTTTGTAAAAGTTATGCTCTTTGGGATCTTAACATTTTAGCAAACCCATTAAATAAAATTGGGCATTTTCATATATACCAGTTTTTAAGGTCATCACTGAAGTTATACATCTGTTGCACAAGATTTTGCAAAGTGTACCCGCTAGGATACGAAGTAATTCAATCACTTCAATGCAATTTCAGAAATTAAATATGAAATTCTTCTATCTTTCACATACAATTTCAGAAGTTCGATCTGAAGTAGTACAATATCTTCAATGCAACTTCAAAACCAACTCCTTTTATCATTCAAATTCAACTTCAAAACCAACTCCTTTTATCATTCAAATGCAACTTCAATAATTCAGGTCTTATGTAGTTCAATCAATTAATCTAACTTCAAATTTCGAATCTTAAGTTCTGAGACATAAACTTATTCTTAGAATTTTTACAATTCGATACACAATTCAATGCCCCAAATCTACTCCAAATGAGCTCAAATTTAAACTATAATTTTCAAATATCATAAAATTAAATCTCAATCATCAAATTATCAAAACAATAACAAATTTAACAAACTCATTTTGCAACTAAGAAGAAGAAGAAACTCTACGCACAAATAAGAAGAAAATAACAGTAAAGAAGAAGAGAAAAGACTATGTATATGAAGTTATCCAAAAATTAGGTACCGATTAAACCCTTTTTTTTTTAAAACTTTTTTAAAAATTGGATGTAAATTCAATGGGTGGTACAAAACTAGGCTACACATAAAAATTTTCAATAAAATTGCACCTGTTTATCCATAATGGAAATCGAGTCAAACAAGGTGGTTGTTTGGCTATTATTAATAGACAAGGGGCAATTTTATATATACCAACTTTTGGGGTTACCATTGAAGTTATACCTGCAATGTCCAAAATTTTATAAAGTGTACCCTCTCGGATTGAGGTAGTTTAATCTAGGGTTGTATAAAATCGAATCGATATCGTTAACCAAACCGAATCGATGGCTTATCAGTTTTTTGGTATCAGATTATCGAGGTAATAGATGGTGAACGGATTGAGATTTTATAATTAACGGCTTAACGATTTGGGGCGAATTATTTAATTTTCTTATCGGGTAAACCGTTAACCCGTTAAAAATTTTTATACTTGCACTTTGACCCTTATGTATATTAAGTACTACTGAGAAATCGTCAGTCACTAGAGTTTAGAAAATCTTTCAGCAGTTCAGCTTCAGATAAGGTTTTTGAATTTTTCCCTTGGTCTGCAAGTACATGAAAGTCAACTATGTGTTGGATTAGTATAATATTTGAATGTCAACATAGTTTGTTGGGAAACCAAATGGAACGTAACTTAGATGCCTTAGATGCCTTCTGCAAGGTAAATGTCATCTAAGTCACTTAGTTTCCACTTAGATGCCTTAGAAGTTACGTTCCTGCATATCCAGACTATGTTGCCGTAGATGGCATTTGGACTAAGTAACTTAGATGCCTTTATAATAATCAAATGAAAAACAAGTGGAAACTAATAAGAAGTTAGAAGTGCATCTGTATGCTGTACAAGAGTGATAGAGTTATTTTTTTCATAACAGAATTTTACCAGTTATATAATACAATTTTTTAATCAATATTCTAAGATAGAACCAAAGAAGACATCAACACAATATCTCAATATAGAACTAGAGAAAGAGATCTATGATAATGGCCAGAACTGGAAGTAATTTGTATATCTTAGATGGTATTGATTTGAAACAGTTTGGTATTGACTGAATGGCTGTTCCAAAAAATTCTATTTGGCTTAGCCGATAAATCGTCCGATAACTGCCCGATAATCGTTAATCTGATACCAATTCGTCTGTTGTCTTACTGTGTAACGGCCCGGCCAATCGTTTCGAGAGTTATACTCTCGTTTCCCCCATACCTGCTTCTTTAAGGGTTATTCAACTGTATTGTGTTGCATCGGATTGGTTGGTTCGGGTCCGGAATGGTTTCAGAGTAGAATGAGATACTTAGTCTCCTATTTAGAAGTTTAAGTTGAAAAAGTCAACCGGAGGTTGACTTATGAGTAAACGATCTCGGATTTAGACTTCTATGATTCGGTTAGATCCGTTGGCTGATTTTGGACTTAGAAGCGCTCCCGGAATGTGATTTGGAGGTCCGTGGAAGAATCAGGCTTGAATTGGCAAAATTAAAAATTTGGCGACGTTTGGTCGGTAGTGAAAATTTTGATATCAGGGTCGGAATGGAATTTCAAAAGTTGGAGTAGGTTCATAGTGTCATTTGTAGCGTGTGTGCAAAATTTGAGGTCTTTCGAACGAGGTTTGATAGGTTTCGGCATCGGTTACGGAATTTGGAAGTTTAGAAGTCCTTAGGCTTGAATCCGAGGGTAATTTGATGTTTTAATGTTGTTTTGAGTGTTCAAAAGGTTCGGCTAAGTTCGTATGTTGATATGTGACTTGTTGATATTATTGGTTGAGGTCCCGAGGGCCTCGAGTGTGTTTCGGATGGTTGAAGGATTGGTTTTTTGGTGTTTGAGAGCTGCTGAAAATTGCTGGTGTGATTTCTGCTGGTGTTTCCCAACCTGCAGGAGGGGAGCTACAGGTGCGGAGAGGTGGAACGCATATGCGGATACTGGAGGCCAAGACTGGAAGCGCAGGTGCTTAGGTTTGGCCGCACCTGCGAGCCTGAAGGTGCGAGGGCTGGAGCGCAAGTGCGGAAGTTGGGGAGTTAAGTCAATTTCGTAGGTGTGAGGAGTTTGACCTCAGGTACAGTCTCGCAGGCGCGGAAATAGGCCGCATGTGTGAAAAAGGCTGGGCAGAAAATATAAATTTCTCACTTCGCGAATTTTGGTCTATTCTTAACCATTTTCAATGTTTTACTTATTTGTGATTGAGTAAGGCCGAGTGCCTGATTGATTTATGCCATGATTGGCTTGTTATAATGCTTGAGCTAAAGGATCTCTCCGGAGTATGCACACCCCTAGTTAGCGCATGTACCTACTGAGTGCGAGTTCCGAGTGCTGAGTGACTGGGAAGCATGAGAGATGGTGAAGTATGCACGAGGGGCTGTGTACGAGTGACTGTGAGGTTTTCCCGAGGGGCTGTATATGAGTGATGTTTTGTCCGAGGGGCGGTTTATGATTTCATCATTTTTGCTCAACTTTTCATTGAGCCTTTATTTGAAAACTGTTGAAAAATATCTTAAAATGATTTTTACTAGAACTAGGTTAAATGAGATGATTCGATTCAAACCCTGATTTAAAAGCATGTTGTATTTTACTGCGCTTTCATGATATGAACTTTAAAACCTTTATTGCTCGTCACTACTGCTCAGACTTCATTTAATGTGTTACTTACTGAGTTGGCGACTCACGTTACTCCCTGCACCTTGTGTATAGATCCAGGCGTATCAGCACCCGATAGAGGCTATTGACTATTCTAACTGTAGATCTTCTCGGAGTTAGCAAGGTAGCCGCTGGCGATCGCAACCATGCTCTTCTCCCTCCTATCTTCCTATAGTTATTTGTAGCTACTTTCCAGGCTATGTAGTCTCAGCATTTTCAAGCAAATTGCAATGGATGCTCATGACTAGTGACACCCTGAGGTCGGGCTTTTCTTTCCGCACTTTCTTTGTTCAAAATTTCTCTATGAATTTTTATTATTAAATAGCTTGAATTTATCTTTGAAAGTAAATATCGTGTTGTTTTTGGTAAAGAGTTGGCTTGCCTAGTACGATGATAGGGGCCATCACGACTTGGTAGTTTGGGTCGTGACATATTGGATGGCAAGCTGATTACTATATTTAAAATTCGATAACCAATAAGCCGAATCGTGAAGCGTAATTATCCACCCGATAAAAACCCCTAGTTCAATCTCTTGAATGCGACTTTGGAAATCAAATATGAAGTTCTTCTACCTTTCAAATGCAACTTCAGAAATTCGAATCTTAAGTAGTTCAATCTTTTCAATACAACTTCAGAAATCGAGTATAAAGTTCTTCTATTTTTCAAATAACACTTCAAAAATTCAAGACTTAAATTATAACGACCAGGCCAGTCGTTTTAAGAATTAACACCCCGATCCCCTATTGACTGCATTCTCCTTATTTGTTTCTGCTATTATGAGTTGTCGGGAGGATTCATTTGGAGTTTCAGAGAGTTTGGGACACTTAATTCCTAAATGAGAGTTTAAGTCTTAAAATGTGGACCGTAGTCGGAAAAGCATGAACACGGCCTCGGAATGGAATTATATTGGTTTCGTTTGCTCCGTTGGGTGATTTTGGGCTTAGGGGCGTGTTCGGATTGTGTTTTGGAGGTCTGTAACTTATTTAGGCTTGAAATACCGAATGTTGAATTTTTGAAGTTTCCGTTCGATAATGAGATTTTGATCTAAGGGTCAGAATCGAGTTCCGAAAGTTGGAGTAGCTCCATAGTGTTGAATGTGACGTGTGTGCAAAATTTTAGGTCATTCGGACTAGGTTTGATAGAGTTTTTGATCGAAAGCATATTTTGAGACTTTTTGGAGTTCTTAGGCTTGAATCCGATGTTACATTGGTGTTTTGATGTTGTTTTGAGAATTCCGAAGGTTGGAACAAGTTTAAATGATATTTTAGGATTGGTTGGCATGTTTGGTTGAGGTCCCAGAGGCCTCGGGTGTAACCACATGATTGGTCATTTTGAGCCCTAGCGCGTCGTTCAGCAGTCTGGGGCTATGAGCTGCTTCATTTCAGGTGTTATAACTTGTAAGCATGGTCGGAATTAAATTTCTGGAAGTTCAGAGTTGATTTGAAAAGAGAATTCTCATTTCGGACGCTTAAAGTTGAAAGAATTAGCTAGGATTGGATTTTTGAGTAACGACCTTGGAATCGGGATCTGAAGGTTCCAGCAGGTTAGTATGATAATTTCAGACTTGGGCATATGCCCGGTTCGGGTTTTCGATAACTCGGGAGCAATTTGACGCCTATTGTGGAAGCTAGCATTTTAGAAGAAATTTTATAAGTTTGGCTTGAAGTGCATTTTAGTGTTATCGATGGCCATTTGGGATTCCGAGCCTGTGAATAGCTCCGTATGGTGATTTTGGAGTTGGGAGTGCGATCAGAAGTGAATTCGGTGGTCCGCAGGTCATTTTGGAGTCATTTGGCTAAAGATATAAATTTGAAGGTTTTTGAGAAGTTTGACTGGAAGTGGACTTTTTGATATCGGGGCCGGAATCCGATTCTAGAAATTTGAATAGATCCGTAATGTCAAATGTCACTTGTGTGCAAAATTCGAGGTCAATCAGATGTGATTTGATAGGTTTAAACATCAAAAGTAGAAGCTGGAAATTTCAAAGTTCATTAAGCTTGGATTGGGGCGCGATTCATGGTTCTAGAATTGTTTGATGTGATTTAAGACTTCGAGCAAGTCCGTATTATGTTTTTAGACTTGTGCGAGTGTTTGGTTTGGAGCCCAGGGGGCTCAGGTGTGATTCGGGATACCTTCGGAGTGATTTGCTAAGGAATATGGATGCTGGTACTGTATGATTGCAAGTTCCTTCTTGCATTTGCGAGCCTGGGCTCTAGGGGGAAAGTTCGCAATTGCGAATCGGGGAATGGGAATTGCGAGGCTGTGATCTTCGAATTTGCAAATATTTTTGTCATAAATGCGACCAGGGCAGGGTAGGCTAGGCTAGGCTTTGCATTTGCGAAGCTTTTGTCGCAAATGCAACATCGCAATTGCGAGTCTAGAGTCGCAAATGCGACTTCTGCGTCTGGAGCTGTGGCTTTTTATTCCGAGATTTAGCCCATTTCCCACTTGTCCTTAGGCAATTTTTGAGAGCATTTGAAGAGGGATTCCATCATCATCGAAGAGGTAAGTAATTTCTGCACATTATAAGTTAAATACATAGATTATGGGTAGATTAACATGCAAAAATTAAGGAAAATTAAGGGTTTTAGATGAAAAACCTAGAATTTGGTAAAAACAAGATTTAACCACAGAAATTGTTAGGGAATGGAGTAAAATCATATATTCTTGATCCTTAGGTTATGGCTAACAATATTCTTCAAAAAAATTCGGAATCCGAGCACGTGGGCCCGGGGATGAATTTTAGGAATTCTTACATTTAGGACTGGGAAATTGGTTTAATAATTAGAATATGAACCTTTGAGCATGTATTGACTAGCTCTTACCCTATTTGAAGAGTTTTGGATCGTCCGGCTCCAAATTGCAGGTTTGAGCACGGTCTTGAATCGAAATATAGACTTCGGAGCGAGGTGAGTCTCCTTTCTAATATTGTATGAGGGAATTGTCCCCATATGTGAATTAATTGGTTATGTGCTCCTATTTGTAGGGCTACGTACGCACGAGGTGACAAGACTCCGTGCGTAGCTACTATTATGTTTAAGTCCTAGTAGCATGCTATACTTGGAATATTTGTAACCTTATTTATAGCTCGAATTGCTTAAATCACATCGAAATAATAAATCCATTCTCAAAAGGAATTTGACTTATTTTCTTAAATTGTTAAAAGAGAAAGTGGCTTTTATTTGAATAATTATTCCCCGATAAATTCTTAATTGCCTATTTGAGCATGTACTTTCATGTGTACCTGCGTCGCCTGAATGATTCGCGAGCATGGTGATTGTTTATTTTATGTTGATCGCGTCGCATGAATATTCGCGAGCGGGGTAATAGATGCATCTATGGTTCGAGCCATTCGACCCACGGCAGTGCACTGTTTAATTTTATGTTGGATCGGTCCGTACATCCCACAGTGATTATTTGCGCATGTTGGTATTGCTGCCTTGAACTTATTAAAGTTGTAATTGCCTCTTCATGGCTTGAGAAAATTTGGATAATAAACAAAAGAATTTTGAAAATTTCCTACAAAAGAAATAATTGTTTACTTGTTTCCTTCTAATGGATAAAAATCATATCGATAGAAATCCACGTTTTAATGTATTATTGACATCATTATTGGACCACTAGTAAATGTCAAAGTCGACCATCTCGTCTCTACTTCTACGAGATTAGACGGGATACTCATTGAGTAAACGTTGTTTTGGTACTCATACTACACTTCTGTGCATTTTTGTTGCACAGGTTCATGTGTTGATAGTGCCCTATTGGGCGTAGCAGCGCGGATGATTCTGGGACTAGGTGAGTGTGACGACCCAAAGGGTCATCACCTATTTCCTCATCCACTCCGTGCTTCCGAGGTCTTGTAAACCTCATTTGTACTTGGGTCGATTTGCGTGCACAGTCCTGGCGTGTAGCCAAAAGGCTTAAATATGAATTCTGTGTGAAAAATAATGAATTTTAATATTAATTTGATTAAAGTTGACTTTGGTCAACATTTTGGGTAAACAGACCCGGACCCGAGATTGGATAGTTCCGGAAGGTCCGTAGAAAAATATGGGACTCGGACATGTGCCCGGAGTAGAATTTCGAGGTCTAGAGCCCGAGGAAAGAATTTTTCTGAAATTATTAAGAAAAAGGAAATGAAATTGTTTAAAAGACTGTGGTATCGGGCTCGTATTTTGGTTCCGACGCCCGGTACAAGTCTTATATATGGTTTAAGCGCTTTCTGTAAAGTTTGGTTGAAAACGGACATCGTTTGACGTGTTTCGGACTTGAAATGGAAAATTTATGTTCAATGAAAATTTTGTAAGGAATTTTGGATTTTGAGGCTTAATTTGATATAGATGGTGTTATTTTGGCGATTTGATCGTTCGAGTAAGTCCGTAAGATGTTTTTGAGGTTGTGTATATGTTTGGTTTGGAGACCCGAGGGCTTGGGTGAGTTTTGAATAGGCCACGCATTGCATTTTTGAACTTGAAAAGATCTGGTATTCTGGCTTCTGTGATTTTCGCAAATGCGAAGATGGTACTCGCAATTGCGAGCTCGCAATTGCGAGCTTCGAGTCACAATTATGAAGTCTGGGGATTTGGCTTGGGGTCGCAAATGCGATCCATTTTCTCGCAAATGCGAATAAGGGGTTTCCAAGCACTGATCGCAAATGCGATCACAGTGCTCGCAAATGTGAAGTGCTCCTATCTGCAAAAGTGACGCCTGAGGTCGCAAATGCGAGACTTGGGAAAAATGGGGGAGTTCATAAATGCGAACAATTCCTTCGCAATTCCCAAGCCTTCCCATAACCGAGGCCCATCAAATTTTATACTTAGTCGAATTTTCATCACTTTTCACCATTCTTTCAAAACCCAAACCTCATAGGCGATTTTTCAAGAGCAAACTTCATCCCAAATCAAGTGTAAGTTGATTTTTGCTCAATTCTTTCAATCTTTAACATCATTAAACATGTTTTTCACTTAAAATCAAGGATTTTTATGGGTGAAATTGAGGTTTTTGGGTAGAACCTAGGTTTTCTATAAATTGGGGAGTTGGACCTCGATTTAAGGTCCGATTTCAAAACAAATTACATATTTGAGTTCGTGGGGGAATGGGTAACCGAGTTTTGGTTCGAACCTTGAGTTTTGGCCACGTGGGCCCGGGGATAATTTTGGAATTTTTGGGAAAAACTTGGGAAATTCATTCTTATGCATTTAAATTGATTCATATAGTATTTATTAAAGTAATTGAGCAATTTATGATTAGATTCGAGCGAATTGGAGGTGGAACCGCAAGGTAAAGCGATAGTTGAGGATTAAGTGGATTTCAAGGCTTTGAGGTAAGTGTTTGGTTTAACCCTAGCTTGAGGGAATAGGAGTTGAGTGTTGTTGCTAATTGCTATGTGATCGAGTACGATGTATAGGCATGGTAACGAGTATCTATACATTGGTGTCTACCATGACCGTGAGTCCTTATAAAGTGATTATAATAAATTGGTTGTGAATTCCGTGCTTATTGGAGGATTCTATATGTTGTGAATAATATGTGAACGGTGAATGATTATTTGATACCTAGAAGCATTGGCTCGAATTGTGATACGAATATTGAAAGTATATGAAATGACTGATTCTTTGGAGCGTTGGCTCAAAATGGTAGAGTGGACTATAATATAAGAAAAGTAAGAAAGAGAAAGCATTATTGATTATTCCCTTGTCGGGACGTTTGGGTGAAATTGTTGGATTCTCTCCCTTGCCGGGATTTCATCAAATAATTGCTTATTTTTATGCCGCTTAATTGTGACTGCTGTTTGGGGAAGTCAGACTGTCGAATGATATGGATCGGGTTGCGCGCCGCAACAATAATATTGAGGATCGGGTTGCACGCCGCAACAATAAAATATGAGGATCGGGTTGCGTGCCGCAACAATGATATATGATAAATGATATGGGTCGGGTTGCACGCCGCAATAGTGGTATTTGTGGATCGGGCTGCACGACGCAACAATGGTAATTATGGACCAGGTTGCACGCCGCAACAGTTATTGATACCATGCGTTTATATTGAATATTGATTCCTTGTTCATTGCGAATCTAAGCTGCTTTAGTTTGTTACTCGGGATTACTGTTACTATTGTTATCTCCCCATAGCATGTCCCCCCCATATTGTTAGTTGTTTGGTATTTCGTTTCTGTTGTATATTTATAACTGCATAGGTTTATGTGGTGTCCGGTCTAGCCTTGTCACAACTTCGCCGGGGTTAGGCTAGGCACTTACCAGCCCATGGGGTCGGTTGTGCTGATGCTACACTTCTGTGTATTTTTACACAGGTACAGGTTTTGAGGAGCATTAGCAGCATTAGTGCGGGAGTAGGCTTCCATTTTACGAGACCGAGGTAGACTTGCAGGCATCCGCAGGCCCGGCGTCTCTTCCTTATGTTCTCTTTTAGACTGTTGCCTCCTTGTTTCGAGACAGACAGCTTTTATGTTTCTTTCAGACCTTTGTATTTAGTATATTCTTAGTGGTTCGTGAGTAATGTGACACCAAATCTTGGGTAGAGGCTATTAGTGACTATCCCGCATTTGATTCAGACTTATAAATTAGACTTCCGCTATTATTGTCATTATTATTATTATTATTATTATTATTATTGAATTCTATATTTCTTATTGATGCTATAAATTATTGACAGATTTGTTTATTAATAAAAAGGTAAATAAGTTGGCTTGCCTAGCTACCACGAGTAGGCGCCATCACGATCCCGATGGTGGAAAATCTGGGTCGTGACAGTGAGTTGCATTGTTCGAGGCGGCCCGCAGCTAGTATAGTCTCATTCCAGCATAATGTATTTACTTTCTATCCATTGTATTCCGGATGAATGTTGTATTTTATTTCTGCCTTAGTAAATGCTCATGCACTTGTGACACCAGGTTCTGGGAGGATTTTGAAATATTTTGTATTAATTGTCTATTATTTAATTCGAATTGAATCAGTCATCTTTCTTTTTATTTATAAAAATAGAAGGAAAAGCTTAAATTTTCAAGATTGTTAAAATCAGAACTTTAACAAGTAATTTGGTTGACTTGCCTGACAGAGGTGTCCGGCGCCACCACGACCCTTAGTGGAGTTTGGGTCGTAACAACATGGTATTAGAGCACTAGGTTCCCTTAGGTCTCACGAGTCATGAGCAAGTCTAGTAGAGTCTTGCGGATCGGTATGGAGACGTCTGTAGTTATCTTCAGGAGGCTACAGGTCTGTTCGGAGTACTTCCCTTCTTGATTCCTCATCGTGCAATTTGATTCCTTTGAGGCTCATGCCTTTATTTCCTTTCTACTCAATCTTATGTGGCGTAAAGCGCTTGTTATATATCGAGAATTGAAGAATCATAATGGTACTACATATATTGTGCGGGATGTTTCTCCCGGTATAGTTGATTGGATTATTATCGTCGCCTTGTGGAAGGATATTCTATTGTTTCAGCCCAGTAGCTGTACTTCTGATAGGAGGTTTACTCAGTGCATGGTATAGAGATTTGATAATTATTCCCGGCATGAGAAAAGCGATTGGCCTATGAATGTTCAGAATTGGGCTGATGGAGTAGCGAGGCTTGGTGTTGCAAGCGTGGTGGAGTTTTTCTCCTATGATGAGGTGTCGTTGTCCCTATTGAATGTGCTAAGTTCGCTGGTGTTATAACCTTCTTCAATTCGCCTTGGGAGCAGGAAATGGTGAAATAGTATTGAAGAAGCGACTGTCAGAGATCGCGTGGTGCGACGATTCAGGATTGAATCAGTGTTTCTAATGTTGACAGCTCGAGAAAGATGATCTCTAGAAAGGTTCAAGTTAGTAGCAATTTGTGGATTCAAGTGCTACGAAGATAGATTTTATTAAGGCAACAACTGAGTAGAAAAGGATGAGGAAAGATGTGTGGAAAGTGTCAAACGGTGGCTAAAATTCCAAGAAGGCCAGGTGTATGAAACAAAGGTCAATTAGTTGATCAAAGAAGTGAGTTTGCCCAAAGTGGGAGAGTGGCGGATGTTGCATATGGGCTTAATGGTAGGATGATTACGTACCTTAAGGAGAGTTTGGAATGATTTGGGATTTTAGTGGTTGGTGATTGGGGTCAACGAATTTAATCTAAAGCATAGGCTATTATGCGGTAGGAGAGTTGGTATAACGGGAAGGAGATGCTTGAAATGAAGAAGGATACAACATAACTTGAACGGGAAGGATGTTTTCGCACATTTAATTGATGTTCATGAGGGGTGAAAGGACTTGTGCAGCTAGAGGGTTAGCTCGGACTCAGGATGGGTTATTGATGTCATGGTGATTGTACCCTGTGCAACAACGTCGGAAGATGTCGTAAAGTTATTTCCACGGGTGGGTTATTCCTTGTGAGCAGGTTAGCGGTCGCGTGGTTGGCGAAGCATCCGTGAAGAATTCTATTGGTTATATAGCAAAGAGATCGGTAGTGCAAATGTGTTTGATAATTCAGAATATAAAAAGGGGGTTTTACAGAAAGATTTCGAGAATTTTGGTGGTTGATTGCTCAAGGTTATGTCAATAGGAGATAAGAATCCTGGTAAATTCCAGAGTTGTGTAAAAGTGGCTTCGAGCTTAGTGGGAGAGCCCCACCGCCTATGATGGGGTTGCATGATTAATTACTCGTAGGATTTCTGATTATTAGCATATTGATGGGTTATCTCAGCTACGGGAAAAGAACATAGGTGGTAAATTGAGCAAAGGAATTATTAAAGGTGGGTTATCGTTGGACGTATTGGCCTATGTTCAGACTTGGAGAAGGATTCGGGATTGTGCTTTGTAAAGATGCGGGTTCCAAGGGAATGATTCTTCTAGGTGCTTCATCAATGGGGTATTCATGTGCTATAAGATTTATGGAATTGATTATATTCGGGGCCAAGTCAGAGCAGGTGGCTCTCAACAACGGTCCTAGTGAATTCAAAATATAAAGTGTGATGCCTAATGATTACGGTTAAGAATCAAGCTTGATAGCAGCCTATAAGAAGAGGCACAAAATGTTCTATGATGTTTTGACTTGCGATGTAGCAATTGGGAGGTACGAAATGGTTCGTGGAATTGAGACAACATGGTCTGGTGATTCTGGGTCACTCAGGAAGAGTGCGGATGGAGTGTGTTAAGTGTTGAATGGGGTTATCATTGTTTCTATGGCAATGAAGGACAAATTGGAAGAAGAGGGATTGGTTAGCCATATTCGAATTGGCATGTTGCTGGTAATGATCAGTTCTTTCAACGTGATCAATTTATGCAAGTGAATTGTGACAGTGCGTGCGAGGCTTGTCGGCCGCCGTAGTTAGTATTATTCAGAAAGTATTCTACCGTTGTGGCCTATTATGTAGAGGTGGATCCCGGAAGGTCTATGGTGGTTTAGACCACTACTTAGAGATTTGCATATTCAACGGTCATGAGAATTTACCTGTGTGTTACTATGGTTCTCCTGAAGCGAGATAAGTGAAAAGCTTTTATATGATGAAGTGTTAGCCTAATAGTGGTTCCGAAGCTATGATGAAAGGTGTGTTCTATCGCATGCTGGCATATTAGGTGCAGTGAGTGGTATGGAATTTGAAGTGAAGATCAAGATAGTAGTTCGGTATCGACAAGGATGTCACGAGCTCGAATGAGCAAGAAAGGAGTTTCGATGTTTAAGGTGAGTTGGTATTTTCCTCAGCGTCACCTGAGATTGGTGTTTTGTAAAAAAGGCTTTGCATCCTAGTTAATGATTCTTATCGTTTTTCAGCATTAGTGCGGCCGGTGTTTTGGAGGTACGACCCAGTTATTTATTATGGTAAGTTGTGGGAGTGTGTCCCTCGGGAAGATTATATAAGTGGGGCATGTAGTCACTTGAATGATTAAAGATGTAAACCAAGAATGAAGGTTGTGATAATATCGTTGATTTGAGAATATATGCCTGGAGGGCACTTAGTCTATTGAGTTGTGGACTGCGGATGGTTTCTCTGATTGTGATGGATGTTCTTATGGGTTATGAGAAGAAGAGGAGTTATTATGGACCTTTGAAAGGTAATTAACCTAGTTCAGTACGACCAGAATCACCTTGAGGTCGGTGGATGGACTCAAACGAGAATATGGGCTCCATTTCAGGCCAAACGTGTTCATTTCAGTAATGCGCTCCTTATAGAGGAGTAGCTAGGGTGCTATTTCATTGTTAGATAGTTCATTTAATGATATATTGCGCCGTGTGAGTTGTGAGACGGCTTGAGAAATTGCTTATGTGTTGAGGGTCCGTGTATAAATGATATTACTTGAGCAAATGGCTCTTGAGATTTAGATTGTTATCGCACCTCAGTTGTGCTTGAGTTTTGTAGCTTGTGGCACTATATGTTCCCACAAGGACGATATTATGCACTTAGCGTGCTTGTGACTGAAATTCGGCATTTTATTGTAATAAGAAATTTAGCTCGATGTGCATATCCTTATGTGAGATCTATGTCTGGATCGGGTGGCACGCTGCCATGGTTATATTGCTTGGATCAGGTTGCGCACCGCAGCGGAGTGATGCTGAGTGCAGTTCCCCGTTTCCGTTCTTATGTGTTTGGTTTCCTATTTTGTTTTTTGAGGAAAGCTCATATTAGTTGTGAGCCCGCATCGCATGTATGATTCGCGAGCGGGGTTTTTGTTAAATTATATTAACTGTGTCGCATGTATGATTCGCGAGCGGTGTAATTGAATTTCATTCTCAAGGTTTGCTTTCCCTTGTATCGTGTTTGATATGGTAGCCTATTGGCACATTATAGCATCATATGAAACTTTTGGTCATGTTGGGGTTGCTTATAGCCGGAGCAGTTCGTACTGGGTGAGACGAGATCATTGGATTTAGGATCAGTGCAATTTGATTATAGGAAATACATTAAGAAGTTAGGGCCATTATTCAGTTCACAATGAAGTAATGGTTCTCATCAGGAGTATTGACCCAAATGATTTGTTAATACGGTAGTTGGTTATGAATTTCTACACATCTTTTCCGTCGTGGCGGTATTATAAGAGCTAGGGCAAGGCCTAAGTAGGTCATGAGGTGCAATGGGAGCATCATATTCGTGGAATTTCGGTTTACTTGACCAGAGAATGTCATTGCGATTTTGTGAGTGAAATGGTGCGAGGGGTAAATTCAGCTAAGGTATGCAGTCGTGTTTTGGGGCTACGTATAGATGTTGACATAGTGAGCGTATGTTGGAAACAGGCCTAACATAGAATTTCTGATTTTGGAATTTGACTCTAAGGCCTAGTTGCTTGAATAAAAGGGAATATCTTCAAAATTGATCGAGCTAATGTGCTCAACTGAGTTGTGGTAGAAAGGGAAGGTGCATGAGGTGTTAAACAATGATTTCAGACAACTTTAGTGTAGTTCTCATCATGTTAGAGGACGAACGTAAGTTTAAGAAGAAGAAAATGTAATGACCCGATCGGTCGTTTTGAGCCCTAGCGCATCGTTCAGTAGTCTAAGGCCATGATCAGCTTCATTTAAGGTGTTATGACTTGTACGCATGGTCGTAATTGAATTTCGGGAAGTTCAGAGTTGATTTGGAAAGAGAATTCTCATTTCGGAAGCTTAAAGTTAAAAGAATTAGCTAGGATTGGATTTTTGAGTAACGACCTCGGAATTGAGATCTGAAGGTTCCAGCAGGTTCGTATGATAATTTCGGACTTGGGCGTATCCTCGGTTCGGGTTTTGGATAACCCGGGAGCATTTTGTCGCCAATTGTGGAAGCTAGCATTTTAGAAGAAATTTTATAAGTTTGTCCTGAAGTGCATTTCAGTGTTATTGATGCCAGTTTGGGATTCCGAGCCTGAGAATAGCTTTGTATGGTGATTTTGGAGTTGGGAGCGCGATCAGAAGTGAATTCGGAGGTCCGTAGGTCATTTTGGAGTCATTTGGCTAAAGATAGAAATTTGAAGGTTTTTGAGAAGTTTGACCGGAAGTGAACTTTTTGATATAGGGGTCAGAATCCGATTCCAAAAATTTGAGTAGGTATGTAATGTCAAATGTGACTTGTTTGCGAAATTCGAGGTCAATCGGACGTGATTTGATAGGTTTAAACATCGGATGTCGAAGCTGGAAATTTCAAAGTTCATTAAGCTTGGATTGGGGAGCGATTCATGGTTCTAGCATTGTTTGATTTGATTTGAGACTTCGAGCAAGTCCGTATTATGTTGTTAGACTTGTGCGGGTTATTGGTTTGGAGCCCAAGGGGCTCGGGTGTGATTCGGGATAGCTTCGGAGTGATTTGCTAAGGAATATGGATGCTGGTACTGGTATGATCGCAATTGCGATGCATGGGTCGCAAATGCGACCTCGCATTTGTGAGCCTAGGCTCTAGGTGGAAAGTTCGATATTGCGAATCGGGGGATGGGAATTGCGAGGCTGTGATCTTCGCACTTGCGAGGATTTTTGTCGCAAATACGACTGGGGTAGGGCAGGCTAGGCTAGGCTTCACATTTGCAAAGCTTTTGTCGCAAATGCAACATCGCAATTGCGAGCCTGGAGTCGCAAATGCGACTTCTACGTCAGGACTGTGTCTTTTTATTCCGAGACTTAGCCCATTTCCCTCATTTCCCACTTGGCCTTAGACGATTTTTGAGAGCATTTGAGGCGGGATTCCATCATCATCGAAGAGGTAAGTAATTTCTGCACATCGTAAGTTAAATACATAGATTATGGGTATATTAACATGTGAAAATTAAGGAAAATCAATGGTTTTAGATGAAAAACCTAGAATTTGGTGAAAACAAGATTTAACCACGAAAATTTTTAGGGAATGGAGTAAAAATAATATATTCTTGATCCTTAGGTTATGGGTAACAATATTCTTCAAAAATTTTCGGAATCCGGGCACAGGGGCCCGGGGATGAGTTTTAAGAATCTTGCATTTAGGATTGGGAAAATGGTTTAATAATTAGAATATGAACCTTTGAGGATGTATTGACTAGCTCTTACTCTATTTGAATTGTTTTGGATCGTCCGGCTCCAAATTGGAGGTTTGAGCGCGTTCTTGAATCGAAATATAGACTTCGAAGCGAGGTGAGTCTCCTTTCTAACCTTGTAAGAGGGAATTGTCCACACAGGCGAATTAATTGGTTATGTGCTCCTATTTGTCGGGGCTACGTACGCACGAGGTGACGAGAGTCCGTACATAGCTACTATTATGTTTTAGTCCAGGTAGTCTAGGACCCAAAAGCATGATATACTTGGAATATTTGTAACCTTATTAATAGCTTGAATTTCCTAAACCACATCGAATTAATAAATCCATTCTCAAAAGTATTTGACTTCTTTTCTTAAATTGTTAAAAGAGAAAGTGGCTTTTATTGAATAATTATTCCCCGATAAATTCATAATTGGCTATTTGAGCATGTATTTTTATGTGTATCTGCGTCGCATGTATGATTCGCGAGCATGGTGATTGTTTATTTTAGGTTGACCGTGTCGCATTGATAGTTCGCGAGCGGGGTAATAGATGCATCTATGGTTCGAGCCGTTCGACCCTCGATAGTGCACAGTTTACTTTTATGTTGGATCGGGTCGTACATCCCACAGCGATTATTTGCGCATGCTGGTATTGATGCCTTGAACTTATTAAAGTTGTAATTGCCTCTTCATGGCTTGAGAAAATTTGGATAATAAACAAAAGAATTTTGAAAATTTTCTATAAAAGAAATAATTATTTACTTTTTTCCTTCTATTGGATAAAAATTATGTCTATAGAAATCCACGATTTAATGTATTATTGACATCATTATTGGAACACTAGTAAGTGTTGAAATCAACCATCTCGTCTCTACTTCTTCGAGATTAGACGTGATACTTATTGAGTACACGTTGTTTTCGTACTCATACTAAACTTTTGTGCATTTTTGTTGCACAGGTTCATGTGTTGTTAGTGCCCTATTGGGCGTAGCAGTGCAGATGATTCTGGAACTAGGTGAGTTGCATTGTTCGAGGCGGCCCGCGACTAGTATAGTCCCTTTCTGTGATGACCCAAAATGGTCATTAATTGGTTTTTTACCCATTATGTACTTCCGAGGCCTTGAAAACCTCATCTGGGGTGCATAATTCGGACGCATAGCCGGAAAGTTTAGATATGAATTCTGTGTGAAAAATGCTAAATTTTGATATTAAGTTGAATAAATTTGACTCCGGTCAACTTTTTGGGTAAATGGATCCCTCTGCACTTTTACTTTGGGACTACGGGTTCGATTCCCAGTAGATTCCCCCCCTCCCCCCCGCACATTGATAGTTGGACTACTGGATGGTATCTCGAGAGATCCTTCGGATATTCTCATATGACAGACAACGGGAGGGTATCCCGGGAACTCCTCAGACAGTGGATGAAATGGACTACAGGACGGTATCCTGGGAAATCCTCGTTGTTCGTACTGATATTGAGTTGTTTCACTCTGTGTTACCTTATTCTCTGCGTGCTATTGTTTCTTCGTATAACTTGTCTTACTTCATAATTTTATTCGTTATTTCTATTTATTTCATGTTGTTGCAAGGTTTATCATTATATTTTATCTCAGTAGGGCCCTGACCTTCCTCGTCACTACCCAACCGAGGTTAGGATTGGCACTTACTGAGTACCGCTGTGGTGTACTCATGCCCCTTCTGCGCATGTTTTTTCATGTGTTGATCCAGGTACTCCATCTCAAGCACACAATCCTTGAGGCGGGGAGAGCTACGGGGACTTCGAGGTATATCTGCAGCGTTCACAGACCGAAGAGTGTCCTTCTTTATTCTATCTATAGTACTTAGTTTTTCTATCGTACCTTTGACGTAGACACTCAGGAGATTAGAGCATTTACAGTACTTCTTTAGCTTGTGTTTTCCCATGAATTTCCGGGTGTTATAGTAGACTTCCGCATTTATTTTGAGTTGTATATGCCGTGCGGCAGTTATATACAGACTTCTTTTAGTTGTTCAGTTTTAATTTATTATTCTGCAAGTTATGTTGTTTTCCGCATTGTTAGGCTTACCTAGTTATAGGGACTAGGTTCCATCATGACATGTTCATGGAGAGTGAACTAGGGTCGTGACGCTTTCCAGCATAATATATTTACTTTCTATCCACTGTATTCCGGACTAATGTTGTATTTTATTTCTGTCTTAGTAAATACTCATGCACTTGTGACACCGGGTTCTGGGAGGATTTTGAAATATTTTATATTAATTACCTATTATTTAATTCGAATTGAATCAGTCATCTTTCTTTTTATTTATAAAAATAGAAGGAAAAGCTTAAATTTTCAAGATTGTTAAAATGAGAACTTTAACAAGTAATTTTGTTGGCTTGCCTGACAGAGGTGTCCGGTGCCACCACGACCCTTAGTGGAGTTTGGGTCATGAATCGGGTGTGTTTCAAGTGCTTAACGGAAATTGACTTTGGACTTAGGCAAAAATCAGATTGCTGAACCTGTCATAACCGTACCTCTGGGTGTCGGACCGCATGTGTGGCACTGCAAAAGCAGCTAAGTGACCGCAGAAGTGGAATTTGGTCCAGGCCCCAGAAGTCGCAGGTGTAGAAGTAGAATTCACCTGCGAGACCGCAGGTGGGGAAAGGCAGTCATAGAAGTGAAAATTTGGATTTAATAAAAAGTCATAGGTGCGACTTTGTCTACACATAAGCGGACCGCAGGTGAGGTCCCAGGACTGCAAATGATGTTTCACTGGTCAGAAAAGGGGCAGAATCGAGGGTTTAGTTTCAAAACCTTAGAAATTGATTTGGGAGCTCGGGATTAGCGATTTTGAGAGAGATTTTTCACCTGGGTATTTTGGGTAAGTAATTCTTACTCGGTTTTAATTAATTCACTCATCTATTCTTAAATTCATTATCTAATTTCGGATTTGGGTGAGAAATTGGGAAAAAATTTGAAAAAAAGTTCTTAGACCTGATTTTCGAGTTTTAATTGGGGATTTGACGTCGGATTTGGATGATTTTTGTATGGTTAGACTCGTAAGTGAATAAGGGTTTATAATTCATAAATTTTACCCGATTCCAAGACGTGGGCTTGAGGGGTATTTTGGTTATTTTTTCTTAATTTCACGTATTAGCTTAGAGTTAATTAATTAATAGTTACTTGAAGTGTTATTTACATTATACAACTGAATTCAATAGATTTGGACCATTTGGAGTCGAGTACTCGTGGAAAGAGCGTAGTTTCGGGTTGATTTTGAGTCGTTTCAAGGTAAGTGGCTTGCCTAACCTTGTGCGGGAGAACTCCCCTTAGGATTTGGTATTGTTGATATTTGAAATGCCTTGTATGCGAGGTGACGAGTGCGTACTTATGCTGATTGTTGAAAAATCCTATTTTCATTAAGTGAATTTAATTGTGTTTCCTTTCCTGCTTATACTACTTGAACTTTAAGTCTGATGTTAGCTTAGGGAAGCATGTCTAATTGACTCATTTGCTTTATTTGCTCAAACTGCCTTATTTGGATTATGTGCAGCATGCTAGGTTAGAAATACCTATTTTACCTTGGTATGAAATTTGAATTAAATTAAGTATTCTTCGTGCTGCTGTTGTGTGTTTTCTTTTGGACTATGGACGGTATCCCGAGAGATCTCCCTGCCTGTTTACTTTGGGACTACGGATTTGTATTCCAGAGATTCCCTGCACATATACTGATTTGGACTATAGTGCGGGATACCGAGAGATCCCCAACATGTAAATTGAGGATACTAAGAGATCCTTGGGATATCGAGAGATCCTTGGGATATCGAGAGATCCCCAGGATATATATATATATATATATATATATATATATATATATATATATATATATATATATATATATATATATAT
>MU731311.1:132931-155415 GCA_026770625.1 Nicotiana glauca
CCGATGACCATTTCTCTTTTTGATAATAACTTTAAAATTGTTCTAATTCAAACTACAGACAACACATATCTCGGTTCTAAAAATTGAAATCCTAATTGAGCAAGAGAATCAAATTGCATGCCAATGACTTTTAATTTTCTATTGAAATTAATTATATAAGAATTTAAATTATGTCTTTATATTTTTTTAATTTGTTTCATAGAATTATGTCAATTATCTATGCCTTCAATTTTATTTTATCTATTAAACTATTTTTAAATACATGTATTTTATCCATATAAGGCTGTCAAACGGGCCGGGTAGGACCGGAACCGGACTGACCCAGACCAGTTTAAACCGGAACCGGACCAGCCCGGTTCATAGGGGGCCAGGTGGGCTGGGTTGGTTGGGGGAAGGGATTAGTTCCGTTTGTTTTTAAATACCAGTTAACCGGACCCGTTAAGCCCGGTCCGGATGAACAGTACCTATATCGGTTTAACCGGCCCGGTATAACGGCTACATTTTTTTTTAAATCATGCACGTGTGGGTCCCATTGACCGTTGGCAACGGTAAGAAATTGGACTGATCCGTTGGCCAACGGATTTATTGCAAAAATAGCCCTTTTTAATATATTTTTAACCCTTTTTAATTTTACAAAAATAACCTTTTCTAAAATTATAAATACCCCCCTTCTCTTCTTCATTTCTCACTCAAATCTCATTTCTCTATCTCAATTTCTCTCATTCTCTTATTCTCCAATTTTCAAGACTTGAAGTCTTCAATTCATCCTTTCATCTTCTAATTTTATTTGGCTCTCTTTTCTTGAATTGAATTTATCGGAATTTGAAGTTTCAAGTTCAAAATTAAAATACTTGCTTGACATTCGTTCGTGGTAACACCGGAATTGCGTAATCAAGTGCTCAATTTATTGTCGAATTCGGTGCACTCCCTCCAACTCTTTCTCTTATTTAATATTTTAGTTGCATATTTAATTTTAGCTTATACTTTAATTTTTACAATATATTTAGTGCTGCTAAAAGAGCGTGTAGAAAAGTTACTGGTAGGGGTGGAAATAAAAAATGAGGTAGTCCCGGAGCTTCTGGTAGTAATAGTAATGAGCCATTATCATTTTCACATGTTTCTGAATCATCGCCTAATGATAATGTAAATATAGATTATGAACAATTACAAGAAGATTTTGGAATAGAAGATAATGAAATAAGAATAGAAGATGAGATACCACCTACACCTACTAGTGCTGGAGTTGGAGTTGCTAGTGCTACAAGGGGTGGTGGTCGTGGCACTACTCCTGGTAGACCACCTGTGGCTCCGACTTCTACTCGTAGAAAAAGAAATAAGGGTTGCAATTTTTTTGAAATAATAGAAGGTACTGATAGAGTTAGATGCAAAATTTGTAACGATACTTTTAAACATTTGACTGGAGGAAATTTAGGTGGGACTGGGATTCTTAGTAGACATATGAGAATTGACCATCCCATAGAATGGGCACTGATGGGGATGCAAATCAAACAACTATTAACCCTACTACTGGAGGTCTACTAAAATATGATAAAATGAGGGACGGAGTTAGCAAAAATGATTGCTTTGGGTTGTCTACCTTTTTTTTTTGCTTCTTCATCATATCTTATTATGTATATTCAAAGGATTTACAATCCTTTATTTAAAGGTATCCCTAGAAGTACTTGTAGAGCTGATATCTTTAGACTTTGTGGACAATATCAAACATACATACGTTATTTGTTTAGCCACCTTCCTTCTAGAGTTTGTCTAACTTATGATATTGGACATGTTGTTAATGGAAATGATTATTTGATAATTACATGCCATTGGATAGGTGATAGTACTTGTATGTAAAAACGTATTATCGCTTTTAAATATGATGAAGATCAGAGTCATACTGCTGCGTTTATAAGTAATACTATTGTTGAAGTTGTTGAATTTTATAATCTAAACAAAACAGTATTGTGTATGTCTTTTGATAATGCTTCTAACAATAATGCCGCAATTTCAATTTTAAAAATGCATTTGCAACCACCTCTTGATGATATTTTTCATGTTAGGTGTGCATGTCATGTTTATAATTTAATTGTTAAAAGTGGCCTTGATTTATTTTCAGTTGAGATTACTCATGTTAGAAGAGCAGTTGGTGTTATTCAAGGAAATAATAGACAATCTAGAATAAAAGAATTTAAGACTAAGTGTATCCAGTATAACCTTAAACCTAGATTCATGCCAGACGAAATTATTACTAGATGGAATTATATATATATATTTTTAAAATGTTGCTACAAATATAGATTCCCAATAACTGGAGTTGCTAGTGCACATTGTACCGATCCAAGGCGTATGTTAACAAGTAATACTTGGGAGGTCATTAATGATGTTAAATTTTTACATAAATTTTATACAACTACTGTTGAGTTTTCTGGAGCATATTACCCCACTGTTACTATGGCTTTAGTACATATAGCTGAAATTTCTTTTCTACTATCTGAATTTAAGAAGAAAGAAAAATATAAGGATGTTGTTGAAAAAATGCAAGCAAAATTCAAAAAATATTTCTTTCCAATTCCTCCGATTTACTTAATTGGTGCAGTTTTAAATCCTTCTATTAAAATGTCTGATTGTCACCAATTAATGAATGCTTTATATACTTATATGGAGATTGGAGAAACTGAAACCCCAACTTTATATGTTTCTATGAACAAGCTAAATGAATATTTACAACAACTATATAATTATTATGCAAATGAATGTGATGATGCTGCTCGTGTTGTAAGCAATATTAATCCCACTATGCAATGTAGCACTTCTGCTACTGTGGATGATGAAGAAGACCTTGATAGTTTTAATATTTTTTCTACATTTTCTAACACTCAAACCAGTAGCAGGAATATTGATGAACTTCAATTCTACTTGCAGAAGCAAAAGGAGCCTCGCACAAAGGAATTTTCACCGTTGGGATGGTGGCATGAAAATGGAAAGCAATTTCCTGTTCTTTTCGCTATGGCTCGGGACGTGCTGAATGTGCCAATTTCTACTGTTGCATCGGAGAGTGCATTTAGCCAAGCAAGACAACAACTTGGAGACACCCGCCACTCATTGGGAAGCAATGCTTTGGAAGTTTTAGTATGTTTCAGAGATTGGATTAGATCGAAACGAAGAAATCAAGGAAAGGAAGATGTTGATAGCCAAGAAGACGAGGAACTTGGCGATATAATAACACATGAAAACCCATCCGAATTTAACACGCCAGAAGAAGGTCAATCTGTTCATATTGATTATGATGAACTTGCTAAGGCGATGCAAAATTTTTGAAATTACTACTTTACTAGTTTACTTGTTGAAAAAAATGTAAACCTTTCATTTTGTAAGTTTGAAACTTGAAATTAAGAAATAAAAGTAGCACTTGCAATAAGTGCAATTTTTCCCATCTTACTTGTATTCTTTTAATTAATACAAAGTATTAATATAACTTACAACAGTTATACAAAATTCCAAAAAACAAAAGTAAAAATACACTAAACCCGGCCCGGCCCGGCCCGACCCCCTCAACTCGTAACCCTTATGGTTCAATTTTTACCCGGATTAACCCAGCCCTCTAAACCTGTTACTGTTTCAACCCGTTACCGGCCCGGCCCGAAACTCGGACGGGTCAAAAGAAATTGGACCCGGACCGGCCCGGCCCACCCGTTAGATAGCTATTATAGTATGAGTTCTCTCACTATTATTTAAAAAAATTATATTCTCAAAAATTAAATAAGTCTTATTCTTCTATATATCTCTACACTGAAATTATTTATTTGTAATTTTTTTCTCCTTTTGTTTGATTATTTATTCATGTTATTGCGTATCGATAACTTAATATTATTCATATCTGTAACGACCCAACTGGTCGTTTTGCAATTTTGAACCCCGTTCTCTTAAATAAAACTTTGTGTACTTATTTTAGCTAATTTATGACTTGCAGGGACTGGTAGTTCGGAAGTTAGAAGAGTTTTGGGTAAGAATAAGTCTAGTTGCTTCTTTAAGTTCCTTAAAAAGAGCCAAGTTTGACTTCGGTCAACATTTTGGGAAAAATGGATCCGAAATCGTGATTTGACAATATCTTAGGGTCCGTGGAAAAATATGGGACCTGGGCGTATGCCCGGAATCGAATTTCGAGGTCCCTAGCCCGAGTAATGAATTTTTATGTGAAATTGTTAAGTTAAAGTTTCAAAGATTTAAATAAACTAAGAAATCATTGTTTTCCTAAATATCGGGTTCGGATTTCGATTCCGAAACTTGGTTCAAGTCCGAAATATCAGTTAAGACTTACTTGTAAACTTTGGTGACAATCAGAGTGGTTTGAGGGCGTTTTGACCCGTTAGGAGGAAATTTAGAATTTGAAGGTTCAATGATTTGAATCATTTGGTTTTGGAATTGATTCCTTGATTTAACATTGTTTTAAGCATTTCGAGTAGGTCCGCCTCATGATTGCAGACTTGTCGGTATGTTCGGGCGGGGCTCGGGAGCCCCGAGCGTCACATGGTCGAGGTTCGAGTGAAGTTGAAAGCTTAGGAAAAGCCTTATATCTGCTGCTTCTGTCATAACCGCTTCTGTGGCTCTTGGACCGCAGAAGCGGTCGTATTATCGCGGAATCCGAAGGGGCCAGGCCCAGGGGCAACCGCAGAAGCGGTCCATCCGCCCCAGGCCCAGAACCGCAGAAGCGGTGGGATTTCTGCTTAAGCGGACTCGCAAAAGCGAGGTTTAGACCGCAGAAGCAGCCCAGGCTACCTTGCCCATTTCCGCAAAACTGGCTCGTGTCCGCAGAAGCGGAACCCGCATAAGTGGAAATCCTTCCGCAGAAGCGGAAATCACTGGGGACAGAAGGGTTCATTAATACAAACCCAAACTCATTTTTCTCACTTTTCACTACACACTTGGGCAATTTTGGAGGTTTCAAAGAGAGAGTTTCCACATATAATTACAAGGTAAGTAATCCCCACTCACTTTTAGCTCAAATACATAAATATTAGGTAGATTTAACACTAAAATTAGGTAAAAATAAAGTGATTAGAGTTATACCTAGGGTTTAATCAAAACTAAGATTTAATCCTATAATTTGCCATGAAATGAACTAGAAATCATATATTTGTGATCCTTAGGTGATAGAGAA
Source organism: Nicotiana glauca (assembly GCA_026770625.1). Taxonomy (NCBI): domain Eukaryota; kingdom Viridiplantae; phylum Streptophyta; class Magnoliopsida; order Solanales; family Solanaceae; genus Nicotiana; species Nicotiana glauca. Next base: position 138,090 of record MU731311.1, read on the forward strand.
CAATTTCCTTCGAAAAATATTGGAATCCGGGCAAGTGGGCCTGAGGTCGGAATTTAGGAAACTTGCATTAATGGTTAGGAAATTTCTTAAACAATTAGAATTTAACCTTGTAAGCTCTTATTGACTAGTTCTTGCTTATTTTAATTAGTTGGTGCTCGTTTGGCTACGAATTGAGGGTTTGGTTTTATTCTTGATATCGGAAGTGCGCTTCGGAGCGAGGTGAGTCTCCTTTCTAACCTTGTAAGAGGGAAATGTCCCCATAGGTATAATAAATAACCAAATTGCTTATATGCGGGGGCTACGTACGTATCAAGTGACGAGAGTCCGTGCGTAGCGACTATATGATAGTCTGGGAGGTCTAGGATCCTAAAGCATGTTATATGTGAAATATCTGTAATCTTGTTAGCTGTTGAATTGTTTAGGCCCTAACGGATTGGTCACTAAAATACTAAAAAGATTCAATTTCATTTATTCTGGAATTATTAAAAAGAGAATTAACTCGTACATGTAAAAATATATATTCTTATGTGTACCTGCGTCGCATGGATGATTCGCGAGCAGGGTGATTGTTATTTATATTTTTACCGCATCGCACGTATGATTCGCGAGCGGGGTAATAGATGCATCTATGGTTCGAGCCATTCGACCCTCGGCAGTGCACATTTACTTTTTTGTTGGATCGGGCCGTACATTCCTCGGTGGTTATTTGTGTATGTGTTATCTAGCTTCTATTTACGGCTAAAGTTCCAGGCTGGCTTAAATATTTAAATATGAACGGACATACTCTATGAAAGGTTAATAGAAGAATTTCTAATTCAAATTTGGGAGTTTTATGACTTGAGTTATACTTGCTTGTTTAAATGATTCTCATTATTTCTTGACCTTAGTAAGTATCAAGTCGACCTCTCGTCTCTATTTCTTTGATATTAGACGGGATACTTACTGGGTACATGTTTTTTATGTACTCATGCTATGCTTCTATACTTAAATGTACAGGATTTGAGGCAGGTGGATATGGACACTACTCTAGTGCGCATCAGTGAGCACCCTTGAGACTTCTACGGTGAGCTGCTTCTCTTTCATGCCGATCCTCAGCCGAAGGAGTCTTTCTCTGTATTTTTTTGTTTTTGTCTATCCTGATTCGGACAGTAGAATAGTATATTATTCTTTTGCGTATATTCTACTAGTTGATCGTAGCTTGTGACACCAGGTTCTGGTACACACGTTAGTAGACATTCATCTTTGGGTTGTATAACTATATTTTTACAGTGTTATCACTCTTAGCTTTAGCCTTGTCTTTGAAAAACCTTTTATGCTTAGTTTAGGCAAGGGTTGAATGATGAGAACTTATTTATACTTCCGCATTGGCTGGCCTGACGACGGTGTCGGGCGCCATCATGACCTATTATGGAAAATGGGTTGTGACAACCTGATATCAGAGCACTAGATTCACGTAGGTCTCACAAGTTACGGGAAAACCTCATAGAGTCTTGTAGATCGGTACAGAGACGTCTGTATTTATCTTCGAGAGGCTATAGAGTGTTAGGAAAGACTACTATTTATTCATTTTCCATTGTCCAGTGGTCAGTGTACTAAATTTCCTCTTCTATTCTCTCACAGATAGTGAGGACTTGTACCGTTGACGTTCCGGACCTGGGAGGAGCTGCTCCCCCCATTGCTAGAGGCCGAGGTAGAGGCCGGGGGAGGGCACCGACCTGTGGTAGAGGACGAGGGTCATATCGCCCACCGGCTATCCAGGGGTCTTCTAGAAGCTATTCAGGTCAGAAGGCTCAGACTTCAGGGCATCAGGCTATGGTACCGAGGGGGTGTTATGAGTGTGGAGATCCAGGTCATATGAAGAGGACTTGTCCCAGACTTTGGGGCAAGGCGGTGTAGCAGGGTCAGCAGTTCATGGTTTAAGCACCAGCTGCCCAGCCATCTGGAGGTGGAGGGTAGACTGGTAGAGGCCGTCACTGGGGTGGAGGCCAGACAGGGAGAGGTCATCCAGCTACTACTCCGTCAGGTGGAGGCTAGACCACCGGTGCTCCGGCTAGGTTCTATGCTCTTCCAGCCAGTCCAGATGCATTGGCCTCAGATGCCGTCATCACAAGTATTATTTCCGTTAGCGGTAGAGGTGCTTCAGTATTGTTTGATCCAGGGTCTACTTATTCATATGTGTCATCTCTATTTTCTCGATTCCTTGTCACTTCTCCTGATCCTTTGGGTGTTTCTATCCATGTGTCCACTCCTGTGGGTGATTCTGTGGTTGTAGACCGGGTCTACCGGTCTTGTGTAGTTACCTTCCGTGGGTTTGAAACAAGAGCAGATCTTCTGTTGCTCGATATGATCGATTTTGAGGTTATCCTGGGCATGGATTGGTTATCTCTATATCATGCCGTTCTAGATTGCCATGCCAAGACTGTTTCACTAGCGATGCCAGGGTTGCCGAGATTGGAGTGGAAGGGTTCCGTAGTTGATGCGCCTAGTAGGGTTATTTCTTTCCTGAGGGCTCAGCGCATGGTAGAGAAGGGGTGTTTGGCTTATCTAGCTTATGTGCGAGACACCACCGTAGAGTCTTTGATGATTGAGTCAGTGCCAGTAGTCCAAGAGTTCGTCGATGTTTTTCCTTCTGATCTTCCTGGCATGCCTCCGAATCGTGATATTGATTTCTATATTGATTTGGCTCCAGGCACTTAGCTTATATCTATCCCGCCGTATCGTATGGCTCCTAAGAAGCTGAAAGAGTAGTTGGAAGAGTTGTTAGCAAAGGGGTTTGTTAGGCCCAATGTATCGCCTTGGGGTGCACCAGTGCTATTCGTGAAGAAGAAGGATGAGACTATGCGGATGTGCATTGATTACCGCCAGCTAAACAAGGTCACCATCAAGAACAAGAATTCATTGGCACGTATTGATGATTTTTTGACCAGCTGCAGGGTGCAAGGGTGTTCTCTAAGATCGACTTGAGGTCAGGGTATCATCAACTGAAGATTCGGGATTCGGATGTTCCGAAAACTGCATTCAGGACTAGGTATGGTCACTATGAGTTTGTGGTGATGTCATTTGGCTTGACTAATTCTCCAGCGGCATTTATGGATTTGATGAACAGGGTGTTCAGGACTTATATTGATTCTTTTGTCATCGTCTTCACGTTGCCTGGGGGAGCACGAGCAACATTTGAGAGTAATGCTTCAGACCTTGCGAGAGTAGTAGCTTTATGCTAAGTTATCCAAGTGTGAGTTCTGGCTGGAGTCAGTAGCATTCTTGGGGCATGTAATGTCAGGAGAAGGTATTAAGGTGGATCCCTAGAAGATTGAGGTAGTTCAGAGTTGGACGTGTCCTACTTCAGTGACCGAGATCAGGAGTTTCCTGGGGATAGCAGGTTATTACCAGCGATTTGTGCAGGGCTTTTCATCTATTGCATCACCTCTTACCAGATTGACCCAAAAGGGTGCTCCCTTCTATTGGTCCGATGATTGTGAGGAGAGCTTCCAGAAGCTCAAGGCGGCTTTAACTACGACACCAGTTCTTGTATTGCCTTCCGGTTCTCGCATTGGCTATGTTTATTGATGCAGGAGGGGTGAGTTATTACATATGCTTCACGATAGTTGAATATTCATGAGAAGAATTACCCTGTGCACGATCTAGAGTTGGTGGCGATTGTTCATGCTCTTAAGATATGGAGGCATTATTTATATGGAATGTCATGTGAGGTTTATACAGACCATCGCAGCTTGCAGCGTTTTTTTCAAGCAGAGGGATCTTAATTTGAGGCAGCGCAGGTGCCTTGAGTTACTAAAGGATTATGACATTACCATTCTTTATCATCCAGGCAAGGCAAATGTGGTTGCGGATGCCTTGAGTAGGAAGGCGTAGAGTATGGGTAGCTTGGCATTCATTCCTGCTGAGATGAGACCATTAGCTTTGGACGTTCAGTCTTTAGCTAACAGCCTTGTGAGGTTGGATATTTCAGAGCCTAGCCAGGTTCTAGCATGTGTGGTTGCTCAGTCTTCGTTATTGGGGTAGATTAAGGCCCGACAGTTCGATGATCCACATTTGGCAGTTCTCAGAGAGACAATACTTCAGGGAGGTGCCAAGGAGATTTCTATTGGCGAGGATGGTATGTTACGGCTTCAGGTCTGTGTATGTGTCCCTAATGTTGATGGCTTGAGGGAGAGGATTCTAGAGGAGGCCCACAGTTCGAGGTACTCCATCCATCTGGGTGCCACGAAGATGTATCGTGACTTGAGACAACACTATTGGTGGTGGAGGATGAAGAAGGACATAGTGGAGTATGTTGCTAGATGTTTGAATTGCCAGCAGGTCAAATATGAGCACCAGAGGCCAGGTGGCCTACTTCAGTAGATGCCCATTCCGGAATGGAAATGGGAGCACATCACCATGGATTTGGTGGTTGGGTTGCCGCGGACTCAGCGGTAGGTTGATTCAGTGTGGGTTATTGTGGATAGATTGACCAAGTTGGCTCACTTCATTCCAGTGGCGACTACTTATACGGCGGAGAGGTATGCCCAGATTTACATTCGGGATATAGTTAGGCTGCACGGTGTGCCGGTTTCCATCATATCAGACAGAGGCCCTCAGTTCACTTCCCATTTCTGGAGAGCTGTTCAGAGTGAGTTGGGGACCCGCGTAGAGCTTAGCGCGGCATTCCATCCTCAGACCGACGGGCAGTCGGAGCGGACATTTCAGATTTTAGAGGATATGCTTAGAGCATGTGTGATTGACTTTGGACGGCAGTGGGATCAGTTCTTAGCCTTGGCGAAGTTTGCATATAATAACAGCTATCAGTCCAGCATAGAGATGGCCCCGTATGAGGCATTATATGGTCGGCGTTGTCGTTCTCCTATCGGGTGGTTTGAGCCTGGTAAGGCTAAGTTGCTTGGTACAGATTTGGTTCAGGATGCCTTGGATGAGGTAAAGCTGATTCAGGAGAGGCTCCGCACAGCTTAGTCCAGGCAGAAGAGTTACGCGGACCAGAAGGCGTGCGATATATCATTCATGATTGGTGAGAAGGTTCTCTTGAAGGTTTCGCCCATGAAGGGCATTATGAGGTTCGGAAAGAAGGGCAAGTCGAGCCCAAGGTTTATTGGCCTCTTCGAGATGTTGAGGTGAGTTGGAGAGGTTGCCTATAAGCTTGCTTTACCTCCCAGTTTATCAGGAGTTCATCCAGTCTTCCATGTATCGATGCTTCAGAAGTATTATGCCGACTATTCACACGTGTTGGATTTCAGTACCATTCAGCTAGACGAGAGCTTGGGCTACGAGGGGGAGCCAGTTGCCATTGTTGATAGACAAGACCGCCAGTTGAGGTCCAAAAGGATTTCTATGGTAAGAGTCCAGTGGAGGGGCCAACCGGTCGAGGAGGCGACCTGGGAGTCCTAGGAGGACATGCGGAGCCGATATCCCCACTAATTCAGCAGTCCAAGTACTTTTGTATGTGCATTCGAGGACGAACTTTTGTTTAAGAGGTGGAGAATGTAACGACCCGATTGACCGTTTTGCATTTTTGAACCCTGTTCCATTAAATAAAACTTCCCGCACTTGCTTTAGCTAATTTATGACTTGCGGGGATGGGTGGTTCGTAAGTTAGAAGAGTTTTGGGCAAGAATAAGTCTAGTTGCTTCTTTAAGTTCCTTAAAAAGAGCCAAGTTTGACTTCAGTCAACATTTTGGGGAAAACGGACCCGAAATCGTGATTTGACAATATCCTAGGGTCCGTGGGAAAATATGGGACCTGGGCGTATGCCCGGAATTGAATTTCGAGGTCCCTAGCCCGAATAATAAATTTTTATGTGAAATTGTTATGTTAAAGTTTCTAAGAAATCATTGTTTTCCTAGGTATCGGGTTCGGATTTCGATTTCGAAACTTGGTTCAAGTTCGAAATATTAGTTAAGACTTACCTGTAAAATTTGGTGTCAATCTGAGAGGTTTAAGGGTGTTTTGACCCGTTAGGAGGAAATTTAGAACTTGAAGGTTCAGTGGTTTGAATCATTTGGTTTTGGGATTGATTCCTTGATTTAGCATTGTTTTAAGCGTTTCGAGTAGGTCCGCCTCGTGGTTTCAGACTTGTCGGTATGTTCGGGCGGGGCTCGGGAGCCCCGAGCGTCAAATGGTCGAGGTTCGAGTGAAGTTGAAAGCTTAGGAAAAGCCTTATATCTGCTACTTCTGTCATAACCGCTTTTGCGGCTCTTCGACCGCAGAAGCAGTCGTAATATCGCAAAATCGGAAGGGGCCAGGCCCAGGGGAAACCGCAGAAGCGGACCCCTGACCGCAAAAGCGGTCCATCCGCCCAAGGCCCAGAACCGCAGAAGCAGTGGGCTTTCTGCTTAAGTGGACTCGCAAAAGCGAGGTTTAGACCGCAGAAGCAGCCCAGGATCCCTTGCCCATTTCCGCAAAAGTGGCTCGTGTCTGCAGAAGCGAAACCCGCATAAGCGGGAATTCTTCCGCAGAAGCGGAAATCACTGGGGACAGAAGGGTTCATTAATACGAACCCAAACTCATTTCTCTCACTTTTCACTACACACTTGGGCGATTTTGGAGGTTTCAAAGAGAGAGTTTCCACATGTAATTACAAGGTAAGTAATCCCCACTCACGTTTAGCTCAAATACATAAACATTAGGTAGATTTAATACTAAAATTAGATAAAAATTAGGAGATTAGAGTTATACCTAGGATTTAATCAAAACTAAGATTTAATCCTATAATTTGCCATGAAATGAACTAGAAATCATATATTTATGATCCTTAGGTGATAGAGAACAACTTCCTTCGAAAAATATTAGAATCCAGGCAAGTGGGCCCGAGGTCGAAATTTAGGAAACTGCATTAATGGTTAGGAAATTTCTTAAACAATTAGAATTTAACCTTGTAAGCTCTTATTGACTAGTTCTTGCCTATTTTAATTAGTTGATGCTCGTTTGGCTACGAATTGAGGGTTTGGGCTTATTCTTGATATCGGAAGTGCGCTTCGGAGCGAGGTGAGTCTCCTTTCTAACCTTGTAAGAGGGAAATGTCCCCATAGGTATAATAAATAACCAAATTGCTTATATGCGGGGGCTACGTACGTATCAAGTGACGAGAGTGCGTGCGTAGCGACTATATGACAGTCTGGGTAGTCTAGGATCCTAAAGCATGTATATGTGAAATATCTGTAATATTGTTGGTTTTTGAATTGCTTAGGCCCTAACGGGTTGGTCACTAAAATCCTAAAAAGATTCAATTTCATTTATTCTGGAATTGTTAAAAAGAAAATTGACTCGTACTTGGAAAAACATATATTCTTATGTGTACCTGCGTCGCATGGATGATTCGCGAGCAGGGTGATTGTTATTTATATTTTTAGCGCGTCGTACGTATGATTCACGAGCGGGGTAATAGATGCATCTATGGTTCGAGCCGTTCGACCCTCAGCAGTGCACATTTACTTTTCTGTTGGATTGGGACGTACGTTCCTCGGTGGTTATTTGTGTATGAGTTATCTAGCTTCTATTTACGGCTAAAATTCCAGGTTGGCTTAAATATTTAAATATGAACGGACATACTCTATGAAAGGTTAATTGAAGAATTTCTAATTCAAATTTGGGAGTTTTACGACTTGAGTTATACTTGCTTGTTTAAATGATTCTCATTATTTCTTGACCTTATCAAGTATCAAGTCGACCTCTCGTCTCTACTTCTTCGATATTAGACGGGATACTTACTGGGTACATGTTGTTTATGTACTCATGCTACGCTTCTGTACTTAAATGTACAGGATTTGAGGCAGGTGGATTGCGCATCAGTGAGCACCCTTGAGACTTCTACGGTGAGCTGCTTCTCCTTCATGTTGATCCGCAGCCGAAGGAGTCTTTCTCTGTATTTTTTGTTTCTGTCTATCCTGATTCAGACAGTAGAATAGTATATTATTCTTTTGCGTATATTCTACTAGTTGCCTGTAGCTTGTGACACCAGGTTCTAGCACACACGTTAGTAGACATTCATCTTTGGGTTGTATAACTATATTTTTACAGTGTCACTCTTGGCTTTAGCCCTGTCTTTGAAAAACCTTTTATGCTTAGTTTTGGCAAGGGTTGAATGATGAGAACTTATTTATACTTCCGCGTTGGCTGGCCTGACAACGGTGTCGGGCGCCATCATGACCTATTATAGAAAATGGGTCGTGACAATATCTAACTTAAAATTATCCATATCCTTGTCTGCTACTCCCACTATGATATATTATATATGAATTTTCTTTTCTTGTTATGAAATTTTTCATTTGCTTTTATCCTTTCATTTATCTATAATATGTTTAGTATTATTTATTTTATTTTTTAACATAATTCAAAATTTAAAATTTCTTACACTCTGTATCACTCTATTTTTATATTAGTTTTTACAATATAATTTTTATATAATCATTCCATTCAGTGTTTAATATAATAGTAGATTAAAAAAATAAAAATGCAAGTATTCATGGTTTATACTTCACCAAAATCTCAAGGGTTTTTTTGTGAGTCCTTTGGAGTTTTCTTTACCTATTAAAAAGCTTGGATAACATTTGATTTATTTTATTTTTTTAAGTCAAAAGCTTGGATAAGATTTGAATTGATTGGTTTAACAAATAAATAGACAGAAGATAGGCGAATTATTATTATTAATAGTAGTAATAGCAGCAGTAGGAGGAGTATCAATAGTATGTACTTATAATACTTCCATCTTTATCATCATAGTTAGTTATGATAAAGTTATTATTTCTATTTCCCAATTCAAGTCTTTTAAAGTAAAAATTATATTAGTTATGATAGGGCACTATGTTGTATCTTTGGAAAAGTATTCACTCTTTCCATTTAGATCCAAAAGAATGTTATTTACTATTTTTTTTTATCTAAATTAAAAATAATTATCTTCCAATTAAATTAAATGTTGTTATAAATATTTTCTTGAAATGCCAAGTAGCTTTATAGTAGCTTGACATTTGGTTTAACCATCTGGTTCATACCAAAAATTACTTGCTAGAATTTAAATTGTGGATTTGAGTAAATATATCTCTTTAAAGTCAACAACTCTTGAATTTTCCTTTATTTTGAATACTCTCTTAATCTTGTTGCTAGAGAGTTGTGCATTCAGATCGTCAACAACTTCTGTAACAGATGCTCCATTGGTCGATCTCCTCTTGATAAGGGTCTTTAAAACAGATATCATCTTATTGTCATCTACTTTCATCCTAAGGTCCTGCCTTTTTAATAACTACAGCAAGAACTCTGCATAGTCAAGTGTATCTCAAATTAGTATTTATCACTCAATAAATAAAAAAATAAAAAATAAAATTATCATTTGAAATATACGGAATAAAAAACACATAAATTGAATGAAAACCCCATAATATAAGAACAAAGAATTAAAGGAGTAAAGAACCTATTACACTATAAAAAAACTGCTTCACCAAATATATATACAGTAGGTTCGATGCTATGAGCATAAACAGATCATTGTCGTATTCATTCTCATATAGTTAGTGACTAAGATTTCTTAATTCTTCCGAGGGATTGAAAAAGTATGATAAGATAATCGCATGCAGTTAGAAAAAAATAAATAGGCATCTACTTTACAAACCTCTAGACATATTTTATAGGGAGTCAATATCTAAGCTACTATGTTCCAGCATTATTAATATGCAAATATGATTTACTGTGTCTGCAATTTTAACTTGCATTAGCGGACATTTTTAAATTAAGTATATCATCTCCAAATATAGGCCTTAATTTTTACGTCAGCGTGTAGTCCATAAAAAATTAAGCACCATGGTCTAGTGAACCCATTTATTGATTGACTCCATCACACAAACCTTTCTATGGTTATCTTTACTTTCAATCTTCCGTTATTCTTCTTCTAATATAATCAGTATGGATATTATTTATTTTCTTAGCTCTTTTTGTTATTTTTCTTTACTATTTTTTTGTTTTGAAATAAAAGAAAAATATGTGAAAACCCAGTACTCTTTTAGTTTTGTTTTAAATACAGAAACACTTACACACACGCAAAGGCAAAGCCAGATTTTTAAGTACATGCATTACTTGATGAAAATACAACATAACCTGAACCTCCAAATCCTTAGTACAAATAAAAAGATGAAGATTTTAGTCGACATACCAAAAAAATAATAGTACCTAAAAATATTCATCTTTCCATGTTGAATAGCAATTCAAGCGAGAACATGTTGTTTGGATTCTTATGTTCTGGAACATGCTATTCTCACAATTCGAACCTTCAAATTTCAACTCAGTTTGATACTCCATATGCCGATGATATAGTTAACGTTTGTAGTCTTTTTTGCCTTAGAGTAAGTTTGATAAAAGGTTTGTTTGTAATGAACTATATGTAAGGTGTAGCCAGAATATATATATATATATATATATATATATNTTTTTACTATAATATGAATATTATTAAAATACATGTTAGGTTTAAATAAAATTTAAAGAAAAAAGTACATGATGAAATGTTATCTCATTTTAGTGGCATGGGTGTTGAACCCAAAATGATGAAATATCTTCAAAACCTGCATTAAAAAGACATGCTCAAAGTTTTCATATATTAATTTGTAAACAAAAGAGGCCCGAATTTTAAGATCCAATAATATCCCGATAATTATTCTAAGCAATATATGTATTAAATCCATAATTCAATGGAGTAATCCGACCAATCCCACATGTTGTTAAGGAAATAAAAAATTACTTCTTTTAGATAAGAGATTGTGAGTTCGAGTCTCCCTAAGAGCAAGGTGGAAATTTCTTGGAGGGAAGGTGTCACGATCCCAGTTCGCCCTCCGTGAACATGTCGTGATGGCACATAGTCCCTACGACTAGGTAAACCTAACAATGTGGAAATAATATAACTTGCGGAATAATTAATTAAACTAAGAAAAAATAGAAGGAAAACTGTATATAAGTGCCACTTGGCATATACAACTCAAATGCAGAAGTCTACAATATCACCCCAAAATCCAAAAACTCACGGGAAACACAGGCTAATAGAAATGTAATACACTGCTCTAAACTCCAGAAAAGTCTACATCAAGGTACAATAGAAGTCTAAACTCTACAAGATAGAGTAAGAAGGAGACTCTTCGATCTGCGGGCGCTGCAGATGTACCTTGAATCCTTCGTAGCTCTCCCTGCCTCAAGGATAGTGCGCCTGAGTGAGGATACCTGGATCTGCATATGAAAAATATGCGTAGAAAGTGAATGAGTACAGCACAGCGGTACTTAGTAAATGCCAAGCCTAACCTCGGTTGGGTAGTGACGAGGAAGTCAGGGCCCTACTGAGATAAAATATAATATTAACCCTTGTAACAACATAAAAATAAATAGAAATAACGGATAAAAGTATGAAGTAAGACAAGTTATACGAAGCAACAATAACAAGCAGAAAATAAGGTAACATAGAGTGAAACAGCTCAATATCAGTACCAATAACGAGGATCTCCCAGGATACCGTCCTGTAGTCCATTTTATCAACTGTCCGAGGAGCTCCCGGAATACCGTTCCGTAGTCCATCATATGAGAATATCCGAAGGATCTCACGGGATACCGTCCCGTAGTCCCACTATCAATGTGTGGGGGGGATCTACCGGAAATCTAACTTGTAGTCCCAAAGTAAAAGTGCAGGGGGATCTACCGGGAATCTAACCCATAGTCCCAAAGTAAACAAACAAGGGGAGCTACCGGAGTCCCATATCCGTAGTCCCAATGTACATGCGCAACCATAACCAGAAGATATTCAGGAATGAAATACAAAAATACAAACAACGGGTAATACTAGCATAACATGCTCCACGTAGTACAGTTAAGACAACTTAAGCAAATAGGCAATTTAAATCAACTAACATACTTTTCTAATCTAACATAGGTCATAATTGCAAGTAAAATAAGGCAAATTCGAAAGAAACTCAGTCTCAATATCTTAAGTAAAAATCGGGTTTTTCAATAATTAGCTCAAGTACGCTCTCGTCACCTCACGTACAAGGCATTCAATTAACAAATATCATATCCTAAGGGGAAAAAGTCCCCTACACAAGGTTAGACAAGCCACTTACCTTAAACCGGCTCCAAATTCAACTTGAAACCACACCTTTACCACGAGTATCCAACTCCAAATGGCCCAAATCTATGCATTTCAATTACATCTCGTAAATAACATCTCAAGAAACTAATTCTACTATTTAATTTACAGCTAAGATTCAAATTTAGGTAAAATGACCAAAATGCCCCTCACGACAACGTGGTCAAAACTTGAGATTTGAACCAAAATCCGTTTACCCATTACGCCACGAACCCAAATATATGATTTGTTTTGAAATCGGACCTCAAATTGAGGTCCAAATCCCCAATTTTAGAAAAACCTAGGTTCTACCTCAAACCCCCAATTGCACCCATGAAATTCATTGATTTTAAGTGGAAAACATGTTAAATGATGTAGATAATTGAAAGAATTAAGTAAAAATCGACTTACAAATGATGTGGAAGACGTTTTGTCCTTGAAAAATCGCCTATGGGGTTTGGGTCTTGAAAAAATGGTGAAAAAAGGTGGAAATTCGACCAAGTATAAAAATTGCTCGGTCTCTGATATCGCAACTGCGAACCCCGACCAAATGTGGAAATTGCGAAGCTGGGTTCGCATTTGCGAACCCATACCTTTTTGCCAGGTTTCACATTTGCAAGCATAAAGATCGCATTTGCGATCATTTGCCAACTCCAAGGTTTCGCAATTGCGAGCTCGCAATTGCGAGCTCGCAATTGCGAGTCTCATCTTCGCAAATGCGAAGATCACAGAAGGAAAAATACCAAATTTTTTACAAGTTCAAAAATGCAATCCGACACCTATCCAAAGCTCACCCGAGCCCTCGGGGCTCCAAACCAAATACTCACACAACCTCAAAAACATCCTACGGACTTATCCGTGCGATTAAATCGCCAAAATAAAATCATATACATCGAATCAAGCCTCAAAACTCATGATTTCTTCCAAATTTTTATAAAACATCAAATTCCCATTTTAAGCCCGAAAACCGTCAAACGACGTCCGTTTTCAACCAAACTTTACAGAAAGTGCTTAAATCATATATAAGACTTGTACCGGGCACTGGAACCAAAATACGGACCTGATACCATAGTCTTCTAATCAAATATCATTTCCAATTTCCTTAGTTATTCCTAGAAAATAATTTCACACAAAAATTTATTTCTTGGACTTGGGACCTCGGAATTCGATTCCGGGCATACGCCCAAGTCCCATATTATCCTACGAACCCTCAGGGACCATCAAATCATAGCTCCGAGTCCGTTTACCCAAAAAGTTGACCGGAGTCAAATTTATTTAACTTAATATCAAAATTTAGTATTTTTCTCACATAATTCATATCTAAGCCTTCCAGCTACGCATCTGGACTGGGCACGCAAATTGAGGCAACTCCAGATGAGGTTTTCAAGGCCTCAGAAGTACAGAATGGGTAAGAAAACAAGTGATGACCCTTATGGGTCGTCACAGAAGGATGTCGATGGTCTATTTGTGTGACGACCCGGTCGGTCATCTTAAGAATTAACGCTTCTATCCCCTATTAACTGCTTTCCCTAAGTTCTTTGTTGCTATTTTGGTATGCCGGGACATTCGATATTGGGCTTCGGAGAGTTTTGGGACACTTAGTCCCTAAATGAGAGCCTAAGTGTTGAAAAGTGGTCCGTAGTAGGGACAGTGTAAATACGACCTCAAAATGAAAATCTGATGGTTTCGTTAGCTCCGTTAGGTGATTTCGGGGTTGGGATCATATTCAGAATATATTTTGGAAGTCCGCAGCTCATTTAGGCATGAAATGCCGAAGTTTGAATTTTTTAAATTCCCGGTCTGATAGTGAGTTTTTGATCCGAGGGTCGGATTTGAATTCTGGAAGTTGCAGTAGCTCAGTCGTGTCATTTGGGATGTGTGTGAAAAATTTCAGGCCATTCGGACGTGTTTTGGTTAGGTTTTTTATCGAAAGTGTATTTTGATAAAATTTGAAGTTCTTAGGCTCAAATCCTTATTTAATTCGAGTTTCCGGCGTTGTTTTAGGTGGTTTAAGGATTGGTACAAGTTTGAATGAGGTATTAGGTATTATTGGTGCTTTTGGTTGAGGTCCCGGGGGCCTCGGGATGATTTCGGGTGGTTAACAGGAAAATTTGAGAAGTGTTGCAACAGCTAAAGTTTTCTCTTCTGGTATTTTTTGCATCTGCGGCTTGGGAACCGTAGATCCGGTACCACAAATGCGGCCATGGTGACCGCAGAAGAGAAGTTGGATTTTTTCCTCAGGATTTGCAGATGCGGTGCAATTTTCGCAGAAGCGGAACCGCTCCTGCGGTTAGTGGTCTGCAGAAGCGGGTTTAGACTGGCCCTTCAGTTTCTGCAGATGTGATGGTATTTCCGTAGAAGCGGATCCGCATCCGCGATATATAGACCGCAGGTGCGAAATCTTGTCCTCTTAGTGAAAACCGCAGATGTGGCCCCTTGTCCGCAGAAACGGAAATCACTATTTAGAAATAGTGAAATCGAGGGTTTAATTTCAAAAGTTAGAAAAATCGAATTTGAGCTCGGGAGATGCGATTTTGAGAGGGTTTTGCAGAGGAGATTATTGGGTAACGTTTCTTTAATCCCTTCTAGTTATATTTCATCTCTATGTAGTTAAATCCATCATTTATATTCGAATTGAGGACCAAAATTGGGAAAAAATGGAAGAAACTTCTTAGACCAAATAATGGAGTTTTGGGTGGGTATTTAACCTCCGATTTGGGATATTTGTATATGGTTAGACTCGTGAGAGCATGAGGGTTCTGAAAATGTAAAAATTATCCGATTCCGAGACGTTGGCCTGGGGGGTATTTTGGTCCTTTTACCTAAATTTGTGTCTTAGCTTTAAATTAAATTGTAGAATCTATTGTTTGATGTATTATTTATGATATGTAATTGAATTGAATAGTTATGGGCCATTTGGAGTCGGATACTTGTGGCAAAGGCATGGTTTCTAGTTGATTTTTAGCGGGTTCGAGGTAAGTGGCTTGTCTAACCTTGTGTGGGGGACCTTCCCCTTTGGATTTGTTATTTGGTATTTGAGTGTCTGGTACGCGAGGTGACGAGCGCGTACTTGAGCCTATTTTTGAAAATCCAATGTTTACTTAAGATATTGAGGCTGAGTTTCCTTCATACTTGCCTTATTTTACTTGCAATTATAACCTGTGTTAGATTAGAAAAGCATGTTTAGTTGATTCAATTTTGCTAATTGTTTAAGTTGTCTTGACTGTACTACGTGAAGCATCCTAGGCTAGTACTACTTGTTTCTTGTCTTTTGTACTTCATTTCTGAGTATCTTCTGGCTGTGATTGTGCATTTACATTGGGACTACGGATGTGGGATTCCGGTAGCTCCCCCACCTTGTTTGTCTTCTTTGGGACTACAGATTAAATTCCTGGTAGATCCCCCTGTACTTTTACTTTAGGACTACAGGTTAGATTCCTGATAGATCCCCCCCCCCCCACACACACACATACACATTGATAGTTGGACTACGGAACGGTATCCCGTGAGATCCTTCGGATATACACATGTGATGGACTACGGGATGGTATCCCGGGAGATCCACTGGACAGTTGAGAAAATGACTACAGGACAGTATCCAGGGAGATCCTCATTGTTGCCATTTGGTATTGAGTTGTATACATTCCGTGTTTACTCTGTTCTTTGTGTAGTTGTTATTGCCCTGTTTAACTTGTCTATTCTCACTGCTGTACTCATTATTACTGTCAGTTTTCATATTGTTAATTCATATTATAATTTTTAACCTCAGTAGAGCCCTGACCTTCCTCGTCACTGCCCAACCGAGGTTAGGCTTGGCACTTGCTGAGCACCGCTGTGATTTACTCATGCCCCTTCTGCGCGTGTTTTTCATGTGCAGATCAAGGTATCTTCACTCAGGCGCACTATCCTCGAGGCGGATAGATCTAGCGGAGACTTAAAGGTATATCTGCCCCGTCCGCAGACCTAGATTCTCTATTTTGTTCCAGCTTTAGTAGCTAATCTATCATTTTCTTTCAGTTGTTTAGACATTCGGGAGTTAGAGCAGCGTATTACATTTCTATTAGCTTGTGGTTTCCGTGAGTTTCCGGGTTTTGGGATGAGATTTTGACTTCCGCAATTTTTTTTTTGAGTTGTATATGCCATGTGGCACTTATATACTGTTTCCTTCTCATTCTGCTTGGTTTAATTAAATGATTTCCGCAAGTTATGTTATTTTCCGCATTGTTAGGTATCACGACCCAAACCCCGCTCCGGTCGTGATGGCGCCTCTCGTGAAGACAAGGCCAGCCAACCAACCCTATCTGCCTCTTTAAAAAAAACAGAAAACATGTTTAAACAATTTTAAAGATGATTCAATAGTATCACTTGGCGGAAGTACAACCAAACACAGCCCAAACTGGGGTGTCACAAGTCACGAGCATCTAGAGGAGTCTAAATACAACTACAAGGCCAGTAGTATGCAAATTATTATTTAGAATCAAAGGAAGAAATCCGGTGCTGCGAACGTTGGCGGTCACCTTGCTCAGCTACGATAGCCAAATCTTCAACCAGCTCAAAACCCGCTACCGGGTGAACAAATACCTGCATCTGCATGCGAGGTGCAGAGTAAAGTTAGTACTCCAACTCAGTGAGTAATAAAAGTAAATAATAACTGAGCAGTAAGAAATCACGTAAAGCAACCAACATGCTGTATAGAAGCCGGGTATAATTTTCTGAGAAAATAGT
Source organism: Nicotiana glauca (assembly GCA_026770625.1). Taxonomy (NCBI): domain Eukaryota; kingdom Viridiplantae; phylum Streptophyta; class Magnoliopsida; order Solanales; family Solanaceae; genus Nicotiana; species Nicotiana glauca. The sequence continues at coordinate 154,915 of MU731311.1, forward strand.
GAAATCTGTGAAATCTTTAGAAATTCCTTGGCTCAGTTCAAATCTCTTTTGAAAGTGATATTTTTAATAATTACGAAAACGATTTCAAAATAGTTAGTGCTGATAAGCACAGAAAATCCACCCCTTAGGCACAAATACCACAGTTTAATAGGTAAAAAGGCAAATAAGTATGCAAGATGAGCACATAAAAGTACGCCCCTCGGGCAATATCTCAAACTGTACCATCCCCTCTGGCTCCCTCTCTCAGATCACTCTCAGAACAGTATCATATAGTAACCGCCGCGGCGTGCAGCCCGATTCAAATATCGCGGCGGCGTGCAGCCCGGTCCATAGCTCGCTGTGGCGTGCAGCCCAATCCCTATGGGTACCCGCGCTCACTGTGGGGGTGCAGACTCCGGAGAGGCTCCTACAGCCCAAGCGCTATATCACTGTGGCATGCAGTCCGATCCAATATATATATATATATATATATATATATATATATATATATATATATATATA
>MU731311.1:162303-211281 GCA_026770625.1 Nicotiana glauca
CCCCCCCCCCCCCCGGGACCCAAACCAATCATACCAACCAGTCCCAAAACACATTACGGACTTGCTTAAGGCCTCAAATCATAAAAAACAAGGCTAAAACCATGAATTACACCCCGATTCAAGCCTTATGAACTTTTGAATTTCAAACTTCTACTTTCGATGTTTAACCCTTTCAAATCACGTCCGATTAACCTCAAATTTTGCACACAAATCATATTTGATATTACGGACCTACTCCAACTTTCAGAATTGGATTCCGACCCCGATATCAAAAAGTCAACCTTCGATCAAACTTCTCAAAAACCTTCAAATTTCTATCTTTAGCCAAATGGCTTCAAAATGACCTACGGACCTCCGAATTCACTTCCGATCGCGCTCCCAACTCCAAAATCACCATACGGAGCTACTCCTAGTCTCGGAATCCCAAACGGACATCGATAATACTGAAATTCACTCCAAGCCAAACTTAAGAAATTCCTTCTAAAATGCGAACTTCCACAATAGGCACCAAAACGCTCCCGGGTCATCCAAAACCCGAACCGTGCATACGCCCAAGTCCGAAATCATCATACGAACCTGCTGGTACCTTCAGATCCCGATTCCGAGGTCGTTTACTCAAAAATTCAATCCTAGTTTATTCTTTCAACTTTAAGCTTCTCAAATGAGAATTTTCATTTAAATTTAACTCCGGTCTTCCTGAATTTAAATTCCGACCATGCGAACAAGTCACAATACCTGAAATGAAGCTGCTCATGGCCTCATACTGCTGAACGACGCACTAGGGCTCAAAAAGACCAATCGGGTCATTACATTCTCTCCCACTTAAACATACATTCGTCCTCGAACGTGCTGAGAACTATACCGAAGTAGCCTGAAATCACTGCCTAGCACCTCGTGCACCTTCCCGTGCTATCACAACTCAGTTGAGCACATTATCTCAATAAATTCCGAAGATATTCTCTTTTACTCAAGAAATTAAGCCTTAGAGACCAATTCCAACATCCGGAATTCTATGCCAGGCCTCTTTCCAACATACTATCACCGTATCAAACACAATACGCTGTACTCAAACATAACTGCATAACTTTGCTGAATTCACACTTTGCATCACTTTACTCATAAGACCACAATAACATTTCTATTTGAATTAATTGAAATTCCACGAATCCGATGCTCCCATTGCACCTCATGACCTACATAGGTCTTACTCTAACTATTACAATACCACCATGACGGACAAGATGCCAAAATTCATAATCAACTACCGAGTGAACCAATCATTGAGTCTATACTTCTGACAAGAAACATTACCACATTCTGAACCTAATAATGACTTTTGCTCCTTAATATACTTCATATAATCAGGTTGCACTGATCTTAAATCCCATAATCTCATCTTATCCAGTACGAACTACTCGGCAATAAGCCACTTCGAATGCGATCACAAGTCTCATATGATGCCACAATGTGCCAATGGCCACCAATTCGAACACAACACAACATTAAATAGAACTCTGGAAGGAATTACCTAACTCCAACACTACTACGGACTTTCCTTAGAAAATAGGAAGCAGGACATTCAAAATTAGCATATAGAAAACTACACTCATCATCACACTATTGCGGCATGCAACCCGATCCAAATAACATACCAATGGCGGCGTGCCACCCGATCCAAATAACATACCCATGGCGGCGTGCCACCTGATCCATATGAGACTTGTGATCGCATTCGGAGTGGCTTATTGCCGAGTAGTTCGTACTGGATAAGATGAGATTATGGGATTTAAGATCAGTGCAACCTGATTATATGATGTATACGGCGTGCCACCCGATTCAAATAACATACCCATGGTTGCGTGCCACCCGATCCACACATAGATCTCACATAAGGAGATTGCAGTTCGAGCTAAATCTGCTCATTACAATAAAAATATCGAATTTCGATCGTAAGCACGCTAAGTGCATAATACCATCCCTGAGAAAACACATAGCGCCATAGGCTAAAAAACTCAAGCACAACTGAGGTGCGATACAAGATCTGCATCTCAAGAGCCATTCTGCTCACATAACATCATCGCCATGCGGAACCTCAACATAAAGAATTTACTAAGCCGTCTCACAACTCATACGGCGCAGTACATCATTACCTGGAATAGGTGATGACAAAATAACACCTCGACTGTTCCTCCATAGGGAACGCTTGCTGAAATGAACATAATTGGCCTGATATAAAGCCTTGTTCACAAATAAATCAATCCACCGATCTCAAGCCAATTTCTGACTGCACCAATTTGGCCAATGACCTTTCAAAGGTCTGTAGCAACCCTCTTTTGCCTCATATCACGTAAGGATAACCATCATAACCGGAGCAACCTTCTTAGTTCATAACCCAATATACAAAGTGCCATCTAGGCATAAATTCTCAAATTAATGATATTACCACAATTCTCATACATGGTTTAAATCTTTAGTCAATCAAGTGACTACATGTCACACTTATACAATCTTCCCGTGGGACACGCTCCCACAATCTTCCTAAATAAATAACGGGTCCGCACATCTAAACCATCGGATGCACTAACGCTGAAAAGCGATCCAGAATCCTTAACCAGGATGCAAAACCTCTTCCACAACACATCGATATCAGGTGACGATGAGGACAATACCAATTTACTCTAATCGTTCACCCTTTTCCTTGTTCATCCGAGCCCGTGACATTCTTTCCAACACCGAAATCATTAACATTGTAACAATTCATCATATACGAACTTTTGACTTAACTCACTTCAAGAGATTCATAGAAACACACGGGTGAATTCCCATAACCGTAGAATATGCAAATCTGCAAGTAGTGGTCCAAACAACCAGCCCTTCCGGAATCTGCTTCCATGTAACAAGCCACAATAGAAGAATGGTTTAAAATGTTATCAATTACGGCGGCCGACAAACCTCACACGTACCGCCACAAATCAAACGCATAACTCGATCACGCTGAATGAACGGATCACAGACCCCAACATGCCAAATTCAACTATGGAATTAATACTAACTCTCTTCCTTTTCCTTCCAATTTATCCTTGATTGCTTTGGAATTAATACTAACTCTCTTCAACACATAACATAGTCCTTCTACACTCTCCCCGAGTGACCTTGAATTGCGAGACCATGCTGTCTCAAATCTCACGAATTATTTCACATTTCTCAAATGCTATACCACAAGGTAACACATCATAGAACATTCTGGGCACCTTCTCATAAGCTGCTACAAAGCTTGATTCTTAGTTGCACTTATAGGCTTGAAATCGTTGAGCACCACACTTTAACTTCCGAATTCACTAGAACCATTATTAAGAGCCACCCGCTCTGACTTGGTCCCAAATATGATTCACTCCGAATTCTTATAACACACGAATACTCTTTTGGTGAAGCACTCGGGTAAATCACTTCCTCTGAAACATGTATCTATACCAGGCATAAATCCTAAATTTTTTTTTCCAAGTCCGAAGGTGAACCAAGAAGGCTAACCATAGCACATCCTTAATAATTCCTCCGCTTAATTTACTACTTATGGTCCTTTCTCGTAGCTAGATTAATCCATAAATATGCTAATAACCAGAAATCACGGAAGTAGTTAATTATACAGCCCAATCATAAGCGGTGGGACTCTCCCACTTAGCTTGAAGCCATTATTTCACCATTCTTGAATTCGCCCGACCTTTTTAACTCTTATTTACTTAACCTCGCGCCACCAATTATCAAAATCTCTCGGGATCTTCCTGTAAATCCCCATCTTTCATATTCTGAGTCTTCATCCACATTCGCACGACCGATCTCTTTGTTGAACAACCAATATAATTCCTTGCAGAAGCTTCGCCAAACACGCGACAGCTAATTTGCTCACGGGGAATAACCCACCTAGGGGAATCACCTCCCGATATCTTCCCATGCCACTGCACGGGGTATATTCCCTACAACACCAATAGCCCAACCTGAGTCCGAGCTCACCTTCCAGTTGCACAAGTCCATTCGCCCCTTGCGAACATCAATTAAATGTGCGGCAACATCCTTCCAAATTCAGGGTTATGCTGCACCCTCCTCAATTTCAAGTAGCTCATTTCCGCCATATCAATCTTCTGCCGCATAATATCCCATACATCACATTATACCCGCAGGCTTCAATCACCAATCATTAAAATACCCAATGCAATCCAAACTCTCTTTAAGGGGTGTAGTCATCCTACTACCAAGCCCATATGCAACCCTCGCCACTTTCCCACTTTGGCGGAACTCATCTCCTTTATCGGTCACTCGACCTTGCTTCTCATACTTGGCCTTCTAGAAATTTTAAACACCGCATGGCATTCCCACATGTCCTTCCCCATACTTTGCTGCTCAATTGTTGCCTCAAATAAAATCTATCTTCTTGGCACTTGAACCCACCGTTGCTGCTAACTTTAAACCTTTCCAAAGGTCATCTTTATCGAGCTGTCAACAGTAGAAATTCTGATTCGATCTTAAACCACCGCATCATGCGATATCTGACAGTTGTATCATCAATACTATTTCACGATATCTTTCCCCAAGGCAAATTGTAGCAGATCATAACACTGACAAGCTTAAAGCATTCAATTAGGACAATAGCACCCCCATATAGAGGAGAACTCCACCACGCTTCCAGTTACCACGTTTCATTACTTCCACTAGTCCCCATCTGGCCATCCTTAGTTCGATTGACTTTTCCCTGCCGGGAATAAAATACTGAATCCCTTGATTACGCGCTGAGTAAACCTCCCTTCAATTTATTCACTGCCCCGACACATGGGCAACACCCTAGCATTACAACAACACTGTGGAATAATCGCTCATAAGCATCATGGAAACCTATGCCTAGCCTCAAGACTCTTAGAAGTTCAGTTACTGAGCTGAAATAATAGAATATCCCTCCAAAGTGCGACTATAATAGTCCAATCAATTTTACCGAAAAAATCATCCTGCACCACATTTGCAGTGCCATTACAATCCTTCAATTTATAAAAAACACTCTCATAAGATTGAGTAGGAATAAATCAAAGGCATAAGCCTCAAAGGAATCGAACCGCACGAAAAGGAAATCAAGAAGGGAAGTACTCCTAACAGTCCTGTAGCCTCCCGAGGATAAGTACAGACGTCTATGTACTGATCCGCGAGACTCTACTAGACTTGCTCATGACTCGTGAGACCGACGAGAACCTAGTGCTCTGATACATTGTTGTCACGACCCAAAATCCACTAAGGGTCGTGATGGCGTCGGACACCTCTGTCAGGCCAACCAACTAACTTATCAATTAATTCCACTTTTAATACTTTTGAAAATCTAAGGTTTTTCCTTTCATTTATATAAATAAAAGTTCACTACTTGAATTCAAATTTAAATATTAACAATTAGTACAAATCCGTTGAAAACCATCCCAGAAACCCGGTGTCACAAGTACACGAGCAACTATTGATATGAGAAATAAAATACCTCATCCGTCTGGAATACAGTGGACGAAAAGTAAATACAGTACACTGGAAGGGACTACCCTAGCTGCGGTCGCCTCGAATGATGCAGCTCACCTAGTCCCTGCGTCATCCATGCTGCTACGCCCAATAGGCTGCTAGAGGTATATATATACATGTGTAACAAAAATGCACAGAAGTGTAGTATGAGTACATAATCAACGTGTACTCAGTGAGTGTCCCACCTAATCCCGAAGGGGTAGAGATGAGATGGTCAACTCTGAGACTCTCTAATAGTCCAATGATTATTTATCCTCAATATACATATTAAACAGTGGATTTATTTTATAAACATGGTTCTAATCCAGCTAGAGGAAACAAGTAAACACTTAATTCCTTCATAGGTAAATTTTCAGAATTTCTCTTTAAATATATTCCAAATATTTTTAAGCCACCAAAGGGCAATAATAACTTAATGAAGTTCAAGACAACAACACAGACATGCGCAAATCATGCCGAGGTCGACGGCCCGCTCCACCAGAAATGTAAATTGTGCACTACCGAGGGTCGAGCTGCACGAACCATAGATGCATCTATTCACACCGAGGCGTTTGGCCCGTTCTATAAATAAACACATATCCTGCTCGTGAATCATCCATGCGACACAGGCACACATAAAATACATGCTCAATCAGTCAAATAAGAACTTATCAGGGAATATTTATTCAAATAAAACCAATTTTTCTTTAACAATTTAAGAAATGAAGTTTAATCCTTTTAGAAATTTACTTACTAATTCGATGTGAGTAAGCAATTCAAGCTACCAATGGGTTCACAATTAATCCACGTACAACATGCTTTTGGGTCCTAACTACTCGGACAATAGCATAATAGTAGCTACGCACGGACTCTCGTCACCTCGTGCGTATGTAGCCCCCAAAAATAAGAGCACATCATCAATTATTTCACATATGGGGTAAATTCCCCCTCACAAGATAAGAAAGGAGACTCACCTCGCTCCGAAGACTCATAACCGGCATTTCTACATTCTTCTGAAGACTTGCACCAACGCACAATGCTCCAAAACTAGCCAATTAATGACAAACTAATGAGAACATGCTCAAATACTTGTTAGAAATTCAAATTACACAGATTCCCAACTCCGCTTAGTGAAATGACCAAAATGCCCTCAGGCCCACATGCCCGAAATCCAAAATTTTTCCAAGATAAAGGTTACCCATGACCTTAGGAACTCAAATACATAACTTTCTCTTAATTTCATACTCAAAATCGTAGCTAAAATCCAAGATTATAATTTTCTAGGTTTTCAACCAAAACATCAATATTTACTCTAATTTAAATGCCTAAATCCGTATATAAAGTTGTATTTAACTCAAAACCAGTAGAAATCACTTACCCCGTGCTTGATGATGAAAATGACGCTCAAAGGTTGCTCCAAGATCGCTCACATGGAGGAAAAATGAAGTGAAACGAGCCAAAACCCGATTTAAAATAACACTGCCTAGACGACCCTTCTATGCGATCGCAACCGCAGCCCTGCGATCGCATAGGCTAAAAAAATGTTGCCTCCTAAATTGCACTATGCGATCGCATAGAGGGGCCTGCGATCGCATAAGGTCCAGCCTTCCTCCTATGCGATCGCATTGCACCTCCTGCGATCGCATAGGCCAAAATTCCAACTCCTCTCCCCTTGCTCTATGCGATCGCAAACCTCCTCATGTGATCGCGTAGAGTAAAAATATGATGCACTTATACCAGAAAACCAGCAATCCTCATAAGGCGAAAATCGATCCGTTAACTATCTGGAATCCACCCGAGGCCCCCAGGACCCCAACCAGTCCCAAAACACATTACGGACTTGCTCAAGGCCCCAAATCATAACAAACAATGCTAAAACCATGAATTACACCTCGATTCAAGCTTTATGAACTTTAGAATTTCAAAGTTCTACTTTCGATGTTTAACCCTATCAAATCACGTCCGATTGACCTCAAATTTTGCACACAAATAATATTTGATATTACGGACCTACTCCAACTTTCAGAATTGGATTCCGACCCCGATATCAAAAAGTTAACCTTCAATCAAACTTCTCAAAAACCTTCAAATTTCTATGTTTAGCCAAATGGCTTCAAAATGACCTACGGACCTCTGAATTCACTTCCGATCGTGCTCCCAACTCTAGAATCACCATACGGAGCTACTCCCAGTCTCGGAATCCCAAACAGACATTGATAACGCTGAAATGCACTCCAAGCCAAACTTAAGAAATTCCTTCTAAAATGCTAACTTTCACAATAGGCGCCAAAACGCTCCCGGGTCATCCAAAACCCGAACCGGGCATACGCCCAAATCCGAAATCATTATACGAACCTTCTGGAACCTTCAGATCCCGATTCCGAGGTCGTTTACTCAAAAATCCAATCCTTGTTCATTCTTTCAACTTTAAGCTTCTCAAATGAGAATTTTCATTTAAATTTAACTCCGATCTTCCTGAATTTAAATTCCAACCATGGGAACAAGTCACAATACCTGAAATGAAGCTACACATGGCCTCAGACTACTGAACGATACACTAGGGATCAAAACGACCGGTCGGGTCGTTACATCTAACACACGCAAAGAATTAATCACATCCTTACCATATAGATTCGGTCTTCTATCAAGATACTCTACCCATCTAAATTTTTTTCTGTTCCATCCTCAAATGGATATTTCCTCTTGCTGTAGCACCACAATACCTCAACCAGGCTTATGATACGAGACTCAAGCATGAACCACACTGTCTGAAACCGATAAGCCGCTGAATACTCTCCCTCGAATATTACCAAGAACACCACATTCCGCAGCACTTTATTCTGCAGAACTTCATGTGAATCTAAATTCGTTGCCTTTGCTTTACTGATACTTATGCATAGAATCCCATAATTAACATAGAAATACCACAAATCTGAACCTCTTCCGATGAAAACACAGTTTCTAACCACACATGCAACTTTAAGATACACGATTGTTTCCTGTAGACTCTTGAACACATTAGAACCATTTTCGAAAGTCAGTCTCTCTTATTCAAATTGAAAATCACCTGAACTGACGGGCAGAACCACCTGTGCCTCATTGGCACTCCGATACCGCAAAATGATATCTTCATCCTAATACAACCAAGCAATTTCCTGCTCAATACGCGAGCATCCCTTGCCAATAACACTCTAGACATTCCGTCATTCTCGTACTCTATAAAGCATAATATGACCTCCGTTACAATTTTTGCTTCACTCGTGCCATCCTCGGCTCAATTTCCGCGACCAGAACTGATTCGCCAGCATGACTCAAACCGGAACCAACATAGCACATAGCCGTGAAATTAGCTAATCAACAATAACCTCCCCAACTTGTCTTGAATCCACATATCAAGACACACTCAATAACCCATAACACTTTTACTCTAATGATGCCACAATACCATAGTGAGATTAAACTCAAATCATTTACAAGTTTGTGAAAACACAGATCATATAGTACTTTAATCCTCTGCAAATCTCGCATTCATCCCCATATCAATTGAGTCCACTCTCTTAAGTGACCCGAATTTTCAAATTTCAACACGTACTTTTCAATTACATATGATATCTTCTAACATACACCTAGGGATCATACAACTTAAGAACACTACGCATAAGATAACCCACCTGCTTCGCCTCAATTTAGTATTTCTGCATACCTTCCACCGTCATACACATTACACAGTCACTTGATCTGCATGAGTCTGGACTCATACCGCGACATGAAATTTACTTCACTCCCAACTAGGAGACATGAAAAGATTTTTCACACGCCCATAACTCGGGGCTACACATCCAGTCATAATGGGAATCAAACACTTAATAGTTCTTCTATCATCTAGCAGACCTTCATCGTCACTACCAAGTCATATAGATACATCTCGCAGTACTAACATACTCATCACATGGACATCCAACCGCCATTCCAGCTAATAGGGACAATACCCAACATATAAGTTTAAAACACTTGCTCACACAATCAGCACCTTGATGCTCAAGCCATAGGCAAGATCCGGCCGCAAGTCCTCCTGACGGGCCCAACATCAAACTCACGAAGATCACATCTCACTCTTTGATCGGGGAATCACAAGCCATCAAGGCACATCTGATAATGAGCGCTCATGTGCGCTTATGAACACGTGGAAGGAATTTCAAAAGTTTCTTTTCAAGCTGAATCAAGGACGCACGATAAGAATTCAAGAAGGTGAAGTTTTCCTAAAGGTTCCGCAGCCTCTCGAGGATAAATACAGACGTCTCCGTACCGATCTGCAAGACTCTACTAAACTTGCTCATGACTCGTGAGACCTAGTAACCTTTGCTCTGATACCAACTTGTCACGACCCAAACCCCGCTCCGATCGTGATGGCGCCTCTCGTGAAGACAAGGCCAGCCAACCAACCCTATCTGCCCTTTTTCAAAAAAAATAGATAACATGTTTAAACAATTTTAAAGATGATTCAATAGTATTACTTGGCGAAAGTACAACCAAACATAGCTCAAACTAGAGTGTCACAAGTCACGAGCATCTAGATGAGTCTAAATACAACTACAAGGGCAGTAATATGCAGATTAGAATTTAGAATCAAAGGAAGAAATCTGGTGCCGCGAACGCTGGCGGTCACCTTGCTCAGCTATGATAGCCAAATCTTCAACCAGCTCAAAACTCGCTACCTGGTGAACAAATACATACATCTGCACGCGAGGTGCATGGAGTAAAGTGAGTACTCCAACTCAGTGAGTAATAAAAGTAAATAATAACTGAGCAGCAAGAAATCACGTAAAGCAACCAATATGCTGTACAGAGGCCGGGTACAATTTTTTGAGAAAATAGTGAAATCTGTGAAATCTTTAGAAATACCTTGGCTCAGTTCAAATCTCTTTTGAAAGTGATCTTTTCAATAATTACAAAAACGATTTCAAAATAGTTAGTACTGATAAACATAGAAAATCCGCCCCTCGGACACAAATACCACAGATTAACGGGTAAAAAGGCAAATAAGTATGCAAGATGAGCACATAAAAGTTTGCCCCTCGGGAAATATCTCAAACTGTACTAGCCCCTCGGGCTCCCTCTCTCGGATCACTCTCAGAACAGTATCATATAGTAACTGTTGCAGCGTGCATCACGATCCACATATCACTACGGCGTACAGCCCGATCCATAGCTCGTTGCGGCATGCAGCCCGATCCATATGGGTACCCGCGCTCATTGTGGGGGTGCAGACTCCGGAGGGGCTCCTACAGCCCAAGCGCTATATCACTACGGCGTGCAGTCCGATCCAATATATATATATATACTGTTGCGGCGTGCAACCCGATCCGTATAATATACTGCTGCGGCGTACAGCCCGATCCATATATATAATCCTCACCTCCAGGCCCTCGGCCTCACATCACTCAGTGTACCCTCACATCTGGCCCTCGGCCACACTCAGTCAGAATAACATCACAAGCCCCTCGGGCATTAGTAACACAGTAGTCCCCAGCCCAAATTATCATTTAAAATAGCATTTAAGACTCAAATCTGAGTAAAAGTGGCTGAGTTGTAAAATAGTGGAGCAACAATATGACTGAGTTCAACTAATAAGTCAAAACAGTGAGGAAGGAGTAAAAATAAATCCCCAAAGGATTCAAATAGTTGGCACGAAGCCCAAATATGGCAATCAGCCCAAACAGCAGTGCTAACAAATAAATTCTAGTCAAATTACGCAGTAAATTCATCAATCGGGACGGACCAAGTCACAATCCCCAGCGGTGCTCTACCCCACGCCCACTATCCGGCGTGCAAGTCACCTCAATATAGCACTACGATGTGTAATCCGGGGTTTCAAACCCTCAGGATATCATTTACAATCATTACTCACCTCAAACCAGTGAAACCTCTAGCTCGCGATGCCTTTGCCCATCAAATCGACCTCCACACGCGCCGAATTTATCCAAAATCAGAGCGAATACATCACAATAGGCTAAGGGAACATAACCCAATCGAAAAGAATCGAAAAACATCGAAAGTCACGAAATTGCAAAACCTGAGCCCCGGGCCCACTTCTCGAAAAATCAGAAAACTAACATCACCGGATTCTTTATCTCACCACGAGTTCATACATACCAAGAACTCTCAAATCCGAGCTCAAATGACCCATCAAATACCAATTTGAAATATCAAAAACTCAAGCCCTAGTTCATCAATTTTAGGCTTAATTTCCATGAATTTCTAGGTTAATTTCACATAATAATCATGTTTTCAACTCATAAAACTTACCTCCAGTCAATCCCAGTCGAAATCCTCTTCAATTGCTCCCAAAAAGCTCTCAAGATGTTCGACAATGGAGGAAAATAACTTAGGCTCGCGGATGAAATATCATTAAAACCCATTCTACCCAGTCATTACCGCATCTGCGGTCAAAATTTCGCATTTGCGACTCTCGCTTTTGCGGTCAACACGCCGCATCTGCAAAAATTCACCAAGGCCCTATATACCGCTTCTGCGGTCCATAAGTCGCATATGCGACTCCGCTTCTGCGGAAAATTCCCTTAAGTCCAAACTCGCTTCTGAGGCCTCCTCGTCCGCTTCTGCGTGACCGCACCTGCACTCCCATAACCGCAGGTGCGAAGATACCAGATATCAGCAGCCATTTAATATGCAAAAATTCCAAAACTCTGTTTAGCCATCCGAACTCACCCCGAGGCCCCGGGACCTCAACCAAAAACACAAACATGATCCAACACCTTATTCAAGCTTGCCCCAATCACCAAAACACCACGATTAACACTAAAACCCTCAAATTACATCAAATCCAAGCCTAAGTTCTTCATATTCTTCCAAATCTCGCATTCGATCAAAAACCCAACCAAACCACCTCTGAATCATTTGAAATTTTGCACGCACATCCCAAATCACCTAACGAAGCTACTGCGACTCTCGGAATTCCATTTCGACCCTCGAATCAAAATCTCACCTATCAACCGGAAATCGCAAAAATGCTAACTTCGCCAATTCAAGCTTAATTCTACACCGGACCTCCAAAATCAATTCCGATCACACTCATAAGTCACAAATCATCCACCCGAAGCTAAGCGAATCACCGAAAATCGCATCCGAACCCTCTAACTCAATAGCCAACATCCGGTTGACTTTTCCAAAACAAGCCTTCCTTAAAGAGACTAAGTGTCTCATTTTCTACCAAAACCAATCCAAATCAACTCTAACACACCAAATACTGATAATGAAACATCAAGAAGCATAAAAATGGGGGAAACGGGGCGGTAACTCCTGAGACGACGGGTCGGGTCGTCACATTAGGCTTACCTAGTTATAGGGACTAGGTGTCATCAGGACATGTTCACGGAGGGCGAACTGGGGTCGTGACAATTTGGAAACTGTCTTTCTACCCCAGGGTAGGGGTAAAGTCTATTGTTGTTGTTGTTGATAAACAACCATACATAAACTATAAAAGAATAAAGATTAAGAGACCGATAATCATATTTCTGAATACAATTTTATTTTATTTTAAAATTAAAATACATGAACAGATGTGGAGTTTATGAAATATACATGGCAGATGAAAAAGTTCTTGCTCTATAAATTTATAATGCAAGTAAATTATATTAAATTGAGTAGTTTACTTTATATCTTTTTTTACTCAAAAAATAAGTACACATATAATCAAGAATTAAATAGTAATTTAAAATAGAACCAAATAACAATGAAGAACAATACTAATATGTAGAACAACTGCTATAGTGACAGAATCATCGAAAGATTATAAAGGACCAAATAGATTTTTACCTGACAACCTAAAAAGGTATTCCATGGATTGTGTCATGACCCAACCCCTAGTCGTGATAACGCCCAACACATTGCTAGGCAAGCCCGACCATTCAACAATAATCCCCACTTATGATGATTCATGAATTCAAACACAGATATTAGATTACTAAGACATTTTATCAAAAGTCTTGAAATACTGAGTAATGTGCGGAAGTCTAACAAAATACTGAAAACATAAACCCAAACAGGATCCGGTGTCACTATCATGAGTCTCTAATACAGAGTGTCGTCCTACAACAAGACTGTCTAAGAATACAGAATAACGAAAGATAGGGATAGGAGGGAAGGATCAAGGCTGCGAATGCCATGCAGCTACCTCGATGCTCCCGAATAATCCTGCTCGGCTAAACAGGTCTTCCCTCAGCCTGTTATGCACCTAGATCTGCACACAAGGTGCAGGGAGTAAAGTGAGTAATCCGACTTAGTGAGTAATAAACATAAATAATGGCTGAAGAAATAATAGTACGGAAGGAACCATGACAGGAAAAACAGGTAAGAAATAACGCATGAATGCAATGCAATGCATACGCCGGTACACTCAGGTACCCACTGCGGCGTGCCGTCCGATCCAACTATATATTTTTCGTCGACGACGCTCACTAGGGGTGTGTACAGACTCCGGAGGGGCTCCTACAACCCAAACGCAAACAATCAAGCCATCTCGTGGCACCAACCAGGCCCTCGGCCACAATATCATATAATACTACTGCGGCGTGCAGCTCGAGCCATCCATATATCCAGAAATCACTATAAGCCCCTCGGGCACTTTTAAATCAGTAATTCACAGCCCAAAATATCATTTAAAATATCAGTTGAATTTTCAAATCTAGAAAAAGGGGCAGAGTTTGCAAAATAGTACTTAAAACCATGGAATGAGGTTAAACAATATGCAAAGTATGCGAAATCAGTGATATCAATCCCTGAAGGATTCAAATGGCCGGCACGAAGCCCAAATACAACAGTCAAATCCAAACAACGATGATTTCCAACAAGTTCTAGTAGAAAAACAAAGTAAGACATCACCGGGACGGACCAAGTCACAATCCCCAATAACAAACAACCTCGCACCCGTCATAGAGCGCGTGTCTCGCCTCAATATAGCATTACGATGTGAAGTTCCGGGGTTTCAAACCTCAGTTCATTATTTACACCTATTACTCACCTCAAGCCTGCCCAAAGTCTTGCTCGCTATGCCTTTTCCTCTCGAATCGACCTCCTCGCGCGTCAAATCTGATCAAAACCACAAGGAATACATTACAATAGGCTAAGGGAATATAACCCAATCAAAAAGACTCGAAAAACATCAAAAATCATGAAGTTGGCAAAACACGAGCCCCGGAACCACTTCTCAAAAAAAAATACAAAATTCATATCACCGGATTACTCATCTCGCCACAAGTCCATACATATCAAATTTACCAAAATCAGAGTCCATTTGACCCCTCAAATCCCTACTTTAAACTCTCTTAGATTCAAGCCCTAAACTACCATTTTTTACCTTTGATTCCTTGATTATTCGGTCTAAATCCATGTTTTTACACCATAAAATCGTATTCTAAGTCCAAGAATCCATACCTGATTAAAGCGCTCGAAACCCTCTTCAAAATTGCCTCAAAGTTCTCAAAGTTCGAAGTCCAAAATGTTGTTCTTTCAAAAATTCGCGAAGAAAACTATTTCACTTAACTGACCAGGCATTCTGCTTCTGCGGAGAGAATGTCGCTTCTGCGACTTCTGCATCTGCGATCTACGTCCGCTTCTGCGGACTTTCACTTAAGGGCCCCTACCTCATATGCGGTCCCCATTTCGCATCAGCGGGACCGCCTATGCAGTCCAATCTTTCGCTTCTGTGGAACCTGACAAGGGCCAAATTTCCGCTTCTGCGCCATGCATTCCGCTTCAGCGAGACCGCACCTGGGGTCCCATAACCGCAGGTGCGAAAACTCCAGATACCAGCAATATAAATATGCAACAAACTCCCAAAAACTCTCCGTTTAACCACCTGAATTCACCCCGAGGCCCCTGGGTCCTCAACCAAAAGCACAGGCATGGTCCAATACCCTAGTCAAACTTGTTCCAATCTTAAAAACACATCCAACAACACAAAAATCCTTATTTCTCATCAATTTCAAGCCTAAGTTCTTCAAATTCTTTCGGAACTCACATTCGATCAAAAACCCGACCAAATCACCTCCGAATCACCTAAAATCTTGCACACACCTCCCAAATCACCTAACAAAGCTACTGCAACTCTCGGAATTCCATTCTGACCCCTGGATCAAAATCTCACCTACCAACCGGAATTCGCCAAAATACTAATATCGCCAATTCAAGCCTAATTCTACACCGGACCTCCAAAATCAATTCCGAACGCACTTCTAAGTCACAATTCATCCCCCGGAGCTAACTGAATCACCGGAAATCACATCTGAGCCCTCTAACTCATTAGTCAACATCCGGTTGACCTTTCCAAAGCAATCCTTCCTTAATGAGTCTAAGTGTCTCATTTCCTACCAAAACCAACCTAATTCAACTCTAACTCACCGAATGTCGATAACGAAACATGAAGAAGCAATAAATTGGGAAAACGGGGCAGTAATACATGAGACGATGGGTCTGGTCATCACATTTTCCCCAACTTAAACAAACGCTCGTCCACGAGTGGGTCAAGAAACATACCTGAAGCCTCAAATAGGTGAGGATATCTGCTCCGCATCTCCTGCTCGATCTCCCAGGTAGCCTCCTCCACGGGCCGACCTCTCCATTGCACCTTTACCGAAGTTATATCCTTTGATCTCAACTTCCAAACCTGACGACCCAAAATAGCCACTGGCTCCATATCATAGGTCAAATCATCATCCAACTAAATCGTGCTGAAGTCTAACACATGAGACGGGTCCCCAACACACTTCCGGAGCATAGAAACATGGAATACCGGATGAACCCCCGACAAGCTGGTTGGCAAGGCAAGCATATATGCCACCTCCCCAATCCTCCTAAGTACCTCAAAAGGCCCAATGAACCGCAGACTCAGCTTTCCTTTCTTCCCAAACCTCATAACGCCCTTCATGGGCGAAACCTTCAACAGGACCTTCTCACCCACCATATAAGTTACATCTCGAACCTTCCGGTCCGCATAACCCTTCTGACGCGACTGAGCTGTACGAAGTCTCTCCTGGATCACTTTCACCTTCTCTACAGCATCCTGGACCAACTCTGTCCCCAATAGTCTAGCCTCGTCGGGCTCAAACCAACCAACCAGAGATCTACACCGTCTCTCATATAAGGCCTCATACGGCGCCATCTGAATGCTGGACTGATAGTTGTTGTTGTAGGCAAACTCTGCAAGTGGCAAGAACTCAGCCCAAGAACCACCAAAATCAATGACACAGGCCCGCAACATGTCCTCTAATATCTCGATAGTACGCTCGAATTGCCCGTCCGTCTGAGGATGAAATGTTGTGCTCAGCTCCACCTTGTACCCATCTCTTGCTGAAAAGTCCTCCAAAATTGGAAGGTGAACTGAGTACCCCTATCTGAGATAGTAGAAACTGGGACCCCATGCAACCGAACAATCTCCCGGATGAAAATTCCTGCCAGCCGCTCCAAAGAGTAGGTAGTACACACTAGAATGAAGTGCACGGACTTGGTCAGCCAATCCACAATCACCCAAATCGAATCAAACGTCCTCGAGGTACGAGGGAGACCACTAACAAAATCCATATAATCCTCTCCCACTTCCACTCTGGAATATCCATCCGCTGAAGTACACCACCGGGCCTCTGATGCTCATATTTAACCTGCTGACAGTTGAGACACCGAGCTACATAACCCATAATATCTTTCTTCATTCTCCTCCACCAGTAGTGCTGCCTCAAATCCTGATACATCTTCGCGGCACCCGAATGAATGGAATACCGCGAGCTGTAGGTCTCCTCTAATATCAACTCCCGAAACTCATACACATTGGGCAAGCAAATCCGGCCCTGCATCCTCAACATGCCATCATCATCACTAGTCACATCTCTAGCATCACAATGCTGAACCCTGTCCTTAAGTACAAGTAAATGCGGATCATAACACTGGCGCTCTCTAATGCAGTCATACAAGGAAGACCGAGAAACCACACAAGCCAACACCCGACTAGGCTCCGAAATATCTAACCTCACCATCCGATTGGCCAAAGCCTGGACATCAACTGCAAAGGGTCTCTCCCCAACTGGGTGTATGCCATACTACCCATACTCACCGCTTTCTGGCTCAAAGCATCGGCCACTACATTGGCCTTTCCCGGATGATACAGAATAGTAATATCATAGTTCTTGAGTAATTCAATCCACCTCCGCTGCCTCAAATTAAGATCCTTCTTCTTGAATTGATGCTGAAGACTGCGGTGATCAGTGAATACCTCAGAAGATACTCCATATAAATAGTGCCTCAAAATCTTAAAATAATAAACTATAGCAGCCAATTCCAAATCATGTACATGGTAGTTCTTCTCGTGGGGCTTCAACTGACAAGAAGCATATGCAATAACTCTACCCTTCTGCATCAATACACATCCAATCTCAACTCTCGAAGCATCACAATATATAGTGTAAGAATCTGAAGCTGATGGCAATACCAATACTGGAGATGTGGTCAAAGCTATCTTAAGCTTCTGAAAGCTCTCCTCGCACTCATCCGACCATACAAATGGTGCACCCTTCTGTGTCAACTTGGTCAAAGGCAAAGCAATAGATGAAAAACCCCAGACGAACCGGCGATAATAACCCACCAAACCAAGGAAACGCCAAATCTCTGTGGCTGAGGACGGTCTAGGCAACTCTGCACCGCCTCTATCTTCTTCGGATCAACCTGAATACCATAGCTGGACACCACGTGCCCCAGGAAAGCCACTGACCCAAGCCAAAACTCACACTTGGAGAACTTTGCATAAAGCTTCTCCTCCCTCAATCTCTGTAATACCACTCTCAAGTGTTGCGCGTGCTCCTCCTGGCTACGCGAGTACACTAGGATGTCATCAATAAAAACAATCACGAATGAATCCAGATACGGCCAAAATACACTGTTCATCAAGTGCATGAACGCGGCTGGGGCATTAGTCAGCCCGAAGGACATAACCAAAAACTCATAGTGCCAATATCTAGTCCTGAAAGTAGTCTTCATAATATCTTAATCCCTAATCTTCAGCTGGTGATAGCCTAAACGGAGATCGATCTTGGAGAATACCCTTTCCCCCTAAATCTGATCAAACAAATCATCAATACGAGGCAGGGGAAACTTGTTCTTCACTGTCACTTTGTTCAATTGCATGTAGTCGATGCACATTCTCATCGTGCCATCTTTATTTTTCACAAATAAGACCGGATCACCCCACGGTGACACACTCGGACGAATGAACCCCTTATCTAGGAGTTCCCGCAGCTGGTCCTTTAGTTCTTTCAACTCCGCTAGTGCCATGCGATACGGAGGAATGGAAATGGGCTGAATGCCCGGCACCAGATCAATACCAAAGTCAATGTCCCTGTCTGGCGGCATGCCCGGCAAGTCTGCTGGAAACACATCGGGGAAATCGCTCACAACGGGAACAGAATCAAGACTAGGAGTCTCATCTCCAACATCTCTCACGAAAGCCAAATACGATAGACAACCCTTCCCAACCATCCGTTGGGCCTTTAGAAAAGAGATCACCCTGCTAGGAACATAGTTAGTCATACTACGCCACTCAATCCGGTATAGCCAACGTGACTGTCTTAGCATGACAGTCTAGAATAGCATGGCACACAGATAGCGAATCCATGCCCAGAATAACATCAAAATCTACCATGCTCAACAGTAACAAGTCAACTCGGGTCTCCAGACCCCCAATAATCAGTAGACAAGACCAATACGCATGGTCTACAACAATAGTATCACCTACCGGGGTGGATACGTGCACAGGTAAAGTAAGACACACACGGGTTGTACCCAGGTGATGAAGAAAATATGAAGACACATAGGAATGGGTGGAACCGGGATCAAACAAGACAGAGGCATCCCTATGGCAGACTGAGATAATACCTGTGACAACAGCATTTGATGCAATGGCGTCCCTCCTGTCTGGGAGAGCATAGAATCGAGCCTGGCCACTTCCAGATCGGTCTCCACTCCTAGGGCGGCCCCTGACTGCCTGGCCCCCACCCCTACCTGACTGGAAGGGTGCTGAAGTAGATGGAGTAGAAGACGAGGGTTGATCCCTCTGTTGAAACCGACCACCACGACGTCGAGGGCACTCCCTCTTCATATGGCCAAACTCACTGCACTTGTAGCAACTACCTGGTGCTGGAGAAGGGGACTGAAGGGAACCCCTCGCTGCAAAAGAACCCTGGGATGAAAAGGCATGAGAAGAGCTCTGTGCGGGAAGGGCACTAAGTGAAGGCTGGCCTTGCTGGAATCTCTGATGACCACAGGCTGAAGAAGCCCCACTATACTCTGGGCGAGCTGACTGAGGAGGCCTGAAGGAACGACCTCTACCACGCTGGAACTGGCCCCTAGACGGAGCACCACTGAAATTGCTTGAGCCCCAAGGCCTCTTGGCCTCCCTCTCCTCACGCTCCCTACGGCGAACCGTCTCAATATCATGAGCAATGTCAACTACCTCCTCGAACGAGGCACCCAAAACCCTCTCTCTGGTCATCAAAATGCGGAGTGAATAGTTGAGGCCATCCACGAACCTCCTTATCCTCTCCCGATCTGTCAGGATAATCCAAGTAGCATGACGGGCTAGCTGTGAAAATCTTATCTCGTACTGGGTCACAGACATGTCCCACTGAGTCAACCACTCAAACTGACGATGCAGCTCCTCCCTACGAGACTGCGATACGTACTTCTCCAGAAAGAGAGTGGAGAACTGCTGCCATGTAAGGGGCGTTGCACCAACATGCCTACGCCTCTGAAAATCCTCCCACCATGTAAATGCAGGCCCTGAGAACTGGAAAGTAGTAAAAGCCACTCCACTCGACTCCAAGATCCCTGCAGTGCGAAGCATACGCTGACACTTTTCATGAAATCCCTGGTAATTCTCGCCCTCAGCACCACTAAACGTCGGAGGCTGGAGCCTACTAAACCTCTCAAGACAACGCTGCTCATCGTCTGGCATAGATGGAACCACATAGTCTGGAGCTGGCACAACTGGTGCAACTGGTGCAACTAGGGAAACTGGTTGAGCTGGGGCTGCTCCTGGTGTCTGCAATCCCTGAACAACCTTCTCAGGTGTGCGAGTAGCGGGGGTCTGATTGCCTCCCCCGGTCTGTGAAGTAGCTACTGCAGTAGTGCTGGAGACTGCCTGAGCCAGGACAATGCAAACTGATAGTATCCGAGCCAAGGCCTCCTGGAAACCTGGAATCACGATGGGCACTGCTGGTGCCTGCACAGGTGCTGCTGGAGCATCTACAGCCGGAGGCTGGTCCTGAACTGGGGCAGCTGGTGGATCAACAGGTGCTGCCCTCGCTAGTCTGCCTCGACCACGACCACGACTGCGTTCACGACCTCTAGTGGGTGGTACTGGTGGTCGCCCGTCACATCCGGTAGCACGGGTTCTCGCCATCTGCGAGAGAATAGAATATAGAAGTTTAGTTCTCGGGTCAACAAAGTTGCACGACAAGAAATTCAAGAATATGAAGTTTTTCCTAAAGGTTCTACAGCCTCTCGATGATAAATACAGACGTCTCTGTACCGATCCGCAAGACTCTACTAAACCGGCTCATGATTTGCGATACCACGTAACCTAGGCTCTGATACCAACTTGTGGCGACCCAACCCTCGGTCGTGATGGCGCCCAACACATTGCTAGGCAAGCCCGACCATTCAACAATAATCCCCACTTATGATGATTCATGAATTCAAACACAGATATTAGATTACTAAGCCATTTTATCAAAAGTCTAGAAATACTGAGTAATGTTTGGAAGTCTAATAAAATACTGAAAATATAAACCCAAACAGGATCCGGTATCATGACCATGAGCCTCTAATACAGAGTGTCGCCCTACAACAAGACTGTCTAAGAAAACAGAATAATGAAAGATAGGGATAGGAGGGAAGGATCAAGGCTACGAATGCCATACAGCTACCTCGATGCTCCCGAATAATGCTGCTCGGCTAAACAGGTCCTCCCTCAGCCTGTGATGTACCTAGATCTGCACACAAGGTGTAGGGAGTAAAGTGAGTACTCCGACTTAGTGAGTAATAAACATAAATAATTGCTGAAGATAAGAAATCACTGAAAAACACAAGGCAAACTATAGTTGGCAATACCAAACCTTCAACAGTAAAACCAATAAGTCAATGAAATAATAGTACGGGAAGAACCATGACAACTAAAACAGGTAAGAAATAATGCATGAATGCAACGCAATGCACATGCCGGTACACTCAGGTACCCACTACGTCGTGCAGTCCGAGCCAACCATATATTTATCATCAACGACGCTCATTGGGGGTGTGTACAGACTCCGGAGGGGCTCCTACAGCCCAAGCGCAAACAATCAAGCCATCTCGTGGCACCAACCATGCCCTCGGCCTCAATATCATATAATACTGCTGCAGCGTGCAGCATGAGCCATCCATATATCCAGAAATCACTATAAGCCCCTCGAGCACTTTTAAATCAGTAATTCACATCTCAAAATATCATTTAAAATATCAGTTGAGTTTTCAAATCTAGAAAAAGGGGTTGAGTTTGCAAAATATTACTTAAAACCTTGGAATGAGGTTAAACAATATGCAAAGTATGCAAAATCAGTTATATCAATCCCTGAAGGATTCAAATAGCTGGCACGAAGCCCAAATACAACAGTCAAATCCAAATGACGATGATTTCCAACAAGTTCTAGTAGAAAAACATAGTAAGACATCACTGGGACGGACGTCACAATCCCCAATAACAAACAACCCCGCACTCGTCATAAAGCGTGTGCCTCGCCTCAATATATCGTTCTGATGTGAAGTTCTAGGGTTTCAAACCCTCAGTTCATTATTTACACCTATTACTCACCTCAAGCCAGCCCAAAGTCTAGCTCGTTATGCCTTTTCCTCTCGAATCGACCTCCTCGCGCGTCAAATCTGATCAAAATCACAAGGAATACATTACAATAGGCTAAGGGAATATAAACCAATCGAAAAGACTCGAAAAACATCGAAAATCATGAAGTTAGCAAAACCCAAGCCCCGGGCCCACTTCTCAAAAAATTACAAGATTCACATCACCGGATTCCTCGTCTCGCCACAAGTCCATACATATTAAATTTACCAAAATCGGAGTCCATTTGACCCCTCAAATCAGTACTTTAAACTCTCTTAAGTTCAAGCCCTAAACTACCATTTCTTACCTTTGATTCCTTAATTATTCGGTCTAAATCCATGTTTTTACACCATAAAATAGTATTCTAAGTCCAAGAATCCATACCTGATTAAAGCCCTTGAAACCCTCTTCACAATCGCCTCAAAGTTCTCGAAGTTTGAAGTCCAAAATATTATTGTTTCAAAAATTCGCGAAGAAGACTATTTCACTTAACTGCCCAGGCATTCCGCTTCTGCGGAGATAATGTCGCTTCTGCGGCTTTCACAGCTACGGTCTATGTCTGCTTCTGCGGACGTTCACTTAAGGGCCCCTACCGCTTCTGTGGTCCCCATTTCGCATCAGCGGGACCGCCTATGCGGTCCAATCTTCCGCTTCTGCGGAACCTGACAAGGGCCAAATTTCCGCTTCTGCGCCATCCGTTCCGCTTCAGCGAGACCGCACCTACAGTCTCATAACCGCAGGTGCAAAAACACCAGATACCAACAATATAAACATGCAACAAACTCCCAAAAACTCTCCGTTTAACCACCCGAATTCACCCCGAGGCCCCCGGGTCCTCAACCAAAAGCACAGACATGGTCCAATACCCTATTCAAACTTATTCCAATCTTAAAAACACATCCAACAACACAAAAATCCTCATTTCTCATCAATTTCAAGCCTAAGTTCTTCAAATTCTTCCGGAACTCACATTCGATCAAAAATCCAACCAAATCACCTCCGAATCACCTGAAATTTTGTACACACCTCCCAAATCACCTAACGAAGCTACTGCAACTCTCGGAATTCCATTCCAACCCCCGAATCAAAATCTCACCTATCAACCGGAATTCGCCAAAATACTAATTTCGTCAATTCAAGCCTAATTCTACATCGGACCTCCAAAATCAATTCCGACCGCACTCCTAAGTCACAATTCATCCCCCGGAGCTAACCGAATCACCAGAAATCACATCCGAGCCCTCTAACAGCAAGCCTTCCTTAAAGAGACTAAGTGTCTCATTTCCTACCAAAACCAACCTAATTCAACTCTAACTCACCGAATGCCGATAACGAAACATGAAGAAGCAATAAATGGGGAAAACGGGGCAGTAATACATGAGACGACGGGTCGGATCATCACAGATTGATAAAATCATATCAACTCTATCGCTGCCAAGAGAAATATTTGAGACCAATCATTAGGTTCTAAAGAGTAAGAAAATATAATTAGATAAAGATAATAAAAAAGGTTGAGTTTCAAACATACAATGGTGTAAATTGATATTTAATTTTTTATCACATGCATGGAGTGCAAATAAAATTTTTACAACTATAATACTTTTAATCTCAGATCAATATTGGTGAGTATGGTGATAAACCTGCATCAAATTTTGAAATGCAACTATATTAGTGTATTATGTGAGTTATTCGGGATGAATATTTTTATAGGGAAGAACATCAAGGTATAAATAGAAGAATGTTAGGAGTAGACGATGTTTTACCCGAAATCACATAAAAATAAGCCTGTCATTGTTGTAGACTTGTTCAAGCACTGCCAATGAAAAGAGAAGTATTGCATGACCATTTATACCGAATTTTCCTTGTCGTAAATTGTTTGACACTAGAAATAAATACAAATAGATTATCAGAACAACTAAATAGGACTAATTTGCTCTTCACATTATAAAAATGTCATAGCTACACAAATAAAGATCTTTTAACATTCTAATGTATACAAGTCCAGGCGTCCAGCAATTCGCTGGAGAATAAAATATAATTTGGAAAGTGATATTACGTACATAACTTCAGATTTGTAAAAAACCATAATAATAAAATAACAAAAAATAATCCTCGTACCTAGATCACTTTTCAAGAAGTAACAGTATTAATGTATTATAGGCAACCAAGAGGACATTCTTGTGTTACTTCACCACCACATCAAAAAGCACAATTCAGTTGAAGGTTTTCATTTTTCAAATTGCAACTCCTCAAATTCTTCATGTACGTTTGAGAGAAAGGATGAGAAGGTTGGTTAATGATTAATAAGATAATAATTTATAACTTGATTGATTAAATACACGTAAACACTTCAAGAGTGAAAATATTGCGGTATGTATTGGATATTGGAAGATGAAAGCAAATCCAAGACATTGAATAGACATTATTAAGGGAGCACGTTTTGCACTTTCGTTTACCAATATCAAACGGTTCTAGCTATTAAATCTCTTAATTAATTACCAATTAGCTCATTTATTGTACAATATTTCTTACTCTATACATACATTTAGAGGGTAAATATAGTGGATATCTTGGTCCTTCAATTTTTGAAGAATATTTTATTAAAATAACTTTATCAAAAAGTCTTCAAACTTATAATATATATATATATATATATATATATATATATATATATATATATATATATATATATATATATATATATATATATATATACGTCCTTTAGTGTGTAAACTTTCTCGAAATGAAATTTCCATAAAAAAAGCTGAAAAATACATATGGAACTACATGATAATCGTTGTAGTAGCTATTAATAGGGAACAACATATGTGTGCTTAATTAGGTGCATAAGCTTTCTGGAAAAGAAATTTCTATAAAAAATGCCGAAAAATGTGTGTCCTATTTTCTCTATAAAGCTAAAAAATCTCGGTTTACTTAAAAAGAGTTACTATCTTTAAAAAATATTTTACAATGTTTAATTCAAAATTTTGAAAATTTCCAAGTGGCTTGTTAATAGCTTGCCACCTGGCTTAACCACAATACAAATTTTATTCCTTTAATATATACTAATATTAGCACCCGCGCAGATGAGCGGACACTAACCATATTAAATATTTGAGTTATTTGGATTATACGTAAAAAATCTTAAAATTTAAACCTTCTCGATAAATATAGATAATCATTGGATATTAATAAGAAACACTACATGAAAATGATTAAACATTTCTCAAATCTCCTAGTTATAATTCTATTTTTTTTAGTATCATTCTCGCCAGTGTCATTGGATAAAAATAATAATTAGGAAGCAACATAATAACTCATATTTATGGCAAAACAATCAAAGGTTGAGAATATGAAGGACTCTTTGGATACGACTTGACTCTTTTACTACTGCTTGAACTCTTATTTGATGTGTTGATATATTCTAAAATTATTTCTATTTTAAATTTTCAGTTTCTAAAATTTTATTTTTCAATGATAATTATTTTTATAACATGCAAGTGAAAATATTATCCTTAATTCAAAGCTCATTTTAATCGGCTATATAAAATTTAAAAAATTCTTTAGCCAGTGATTTTCTTTCGAGTATGATTCCATTTTGATATTTTACATTAACCATGTTAACTATGTGAGTTATTTGAATTATATATAAATAACCTTAAAATTTAAACCTTCTACGTAACCATAGATAATCGTTAGATATTGTTTATGAAACACTACATGAAAAAAGGCTAACATTTTCTCAAATCTCGTAGTGATAATTTTATTTTTGCACCATTCTTATTGGTGTCGTTGGAACCTAAAAATCTTCACAAAATAATAACTCGTATTTATGAGCTCTCGAAAAGCATAAAGGTTGGCACAATATGAACGATTCTTTGGTTACGACGTGACTCTTTTACTACGACTTGAATTCTTATTTGGTATGCTATTATATTTAGAAAAAATATTTCTTTTTTGAAATTTCAGTTTCTACAACATTATATATATATTTCAACAAAATAATTATTTTTATAATTATGTAAGTGAAGATATTATTTTTAATTTAAAATTCACTTTAATCGGCTATCTAAAAATTTAAATGATTCTTTGGCCAGTAAATTTTATTTCAGTATAACTCCATTTGAGTTTATCGATATCTCTAGCCACAAATTTTAAATTTTGAATACCCTATACATATACAAATTTTTTGTTCTTTGAATCATTAAATGTTAGATTAATTGATTATCATTATATAACATTGCATATATTGTCATAAAAGTGCTAAGCAATTTTTTCACCATACTTGGCTTAACCTCAATGCAAACTACTTAAATTACAATTAAATTTAAATTCGAATATCATATCACTTTGTTAGCAACGGTAATTTTTTTAAAAGCAACACACTGTGTAAATAAAAAAATATTCTAAGATATCATTATCTTATAATCTATGTATTTGAGTTAAATAAATATTTGAAATTAATGAGATCATCTTCCAAATTTTTTACACTCAACAAAGATGAAACAGTAAAAGAAATTTGTTGTCATATCTTATTTCTGGTTTTTAGATATTTCATACATTTTTTCTATAATTATTCTCTTTTATCTTATTTTTTTATTTTTTTATTTTTTGGTTCCATAAATTAAGTTATTTCGTAATAAAATGATGAGTTTTAATAGAAACTGTCTCCATAAGAACTTTATTTATATTTTTAGTCTTTGGTTGAATTTTTTTCATATTTTTCTTTTGGCTTTATCTTATCAATATAAATAGGAGCTCACCCAACCAGTTAAACTAAAAAAATGAGGATGTGTAATTTATTTATAATTCATGTGTAACATGTGTATAATCGTGTGTATATGTAAATCATCGATGTATATTAGCTATAAAAAATAAAAACTAAATCTGGCCGGATATTTATGTAATAATCCATAATATTTTGGTTTCTTGATTTTATCCATGATATGTGTCACGACCCATTTTCACAATAGGTCATGAGGGCACCTGACACCCTTGTCAGGCAAGCCAATTGTGGAAACATTTCTAAAATACATATGCTACATTTAATTAGAATGTGTGAAATAAGCACTCAAATTGGAATTTAAACCAGATGAGCTGAATACTATAATATTATAATTACACCCCAAAATAATCGTTTACCAAAGTGTGTGTCAGAACTCAGTGTCACAAGCTACGTGCAACTAGTAGAATATACATCCAAAAGAATATCATACTACTCTACTGTCTGAATCCAAATAGACAGAAAATAATAACACAAACTCGGTTGTGGATCGACATGGAAGGAAGGGAGCTCACTGTAGAAGTCCTCAAGTCCGCTCGCTAATGCGCACCAGTGTGATAACCAGATCCACCTGCCTCAAACCCTGTACATTTAAGTACAGAAGCATAACATGAGTACATAAACAATATGTACCCAGTGAGTATCCCGTCTAATCTCGAAAAAGTGGAGACGAGAGGCCGACTTGATACTCACTAGGGTTAAATAATATTTTTAGTATGATTTTAACGATAAAAAAAAAGTATTCTATACGCAACAGTTTACAACAAGGTGTATAATTCATGTTCTCACTAGAATTCCAACTAATCAAGTATCACGGCTACAATTATCAATTCATATTATGCCAAGAAAGGCAATATCAACATTTAACATTCTCAGGCAAATCTATATAAGCATGCACAAATATGCCGAGGCGACGGCCTGATCCAACAGAAAATAAATTGTGCACTTGCCGAGGGTCGACAACGCGCCTATAGATGCATCTATTCATACCGAGGCGATCGGCCCGACCCACAAATAATAAGAAATATCAAGTATACATACAAGGCACATCAACAGTCATAAATGCCAAGCAAGATTTCAACAATTATACAAGTACGTTCTTATTCCCTTTTTAAATCTCTAGCATATCCTAGGTGCTCATAGTAAAAAGATAATATAGAGGGTCATATACAATAAGCATGATGTGAGTCCTAAACTACCCGGACAATTAACCTAGTAGTAGCTACGCACAGACTCTCATCACCTAGCGTGTGCGTAGCCCCCGCATTGAGCAACATTTACTCAAATATTAATCCTATGGGGACATTTCCCTCATTCAAGGTTAGAAAGGAGACTCACCTCGCTCCGAAGCGCACTTTCTACATCAAGAGCAAGCCCAAACTCTTAATTCGGAGCCGAACGGTCCCAAACTAGTTAAAATAATTAAGAACTAGTCAATAAAGGCTTACAAGATCAATTCCTAGCTATTTAAGCAATTCCCTAACCGTTTGTATGAATTTTTTAAATTTCAACCCTGGGCCCACTTGCCCGGATTCCGAGATTTTTCGAAGGAAATTGTTCTCTACAACCTAAGGGTCAATGATATATGATTTCTAGTCCATTTTATAACAAACTTCATGATTAAATCTTAGTTTTATTAAAACCCTAGGTCTAGCTCTAACCCTTGATTTTGCTTAGTTTTTAGTGTTTAATGTACCTAACGTACATGTATTTAAGCTAAGGATGAATGGGAATTACTTACCTTACAATGTTATGCTGAAACTCTCTCTTTGAAAGCACCCAAATCGCCCAAGTGTGGAGTTGTGAATGAAATAAATGGCTTTGATTTCGGACTAAATGAACTCTCTGCCCCAGCGATTTTCCTTTCTACGGTGCCATGACCGCTTCTGCGGAAAAAAGCCAATTTTGCGGAGATGGCCCAAAAAGCCTGGACCGCTTATGCGGTCAGGTGCCCGCTTTTGCGGGTCCGCTTCTGCGGATTTCGAGCCGCCTCTGTGGATTCGGGCCTAAGGAGCTGGACTGCTTCTGCGGTCTGGGGGCCGCTTAAGCGGACCCGCTTCTGCGGTTTATGGGCCACTTCTGCGGTTTCCCCTTGGTCTGGCCCTTTTTGCTTTTGCGATGGGCTGACCGCATCTGCGGTCCAAGAACCACAGATGTGGTTATGACAGAAGTAGCAACTTCAGCTTTTCTTCAATTTCCTTACTTAGCTCGAACTTCGCTCGCTTGACGCTCGGGGCTCCCGAGCCCCACCCGAACATATCGACAAGTCTTAAATCACGAGGAGGACCTACTCGAACGCTCAGAACTCCCAAAAAAAAAAGGCTAAATCTCGGAATCACCCCCTAAAACCAAATGAATCAAACTATTGAATCTTCAAGTTCTTATTTCTCCTCTAATGGGTCAAAACGCCCTTAAACTACTAGGAATGGCACCAAATTTTATGGGCAAGTCTTAAACAACATTACGGACCTGTACCAAGCTTCGGAACAAAAATCAGGGCCCGATACCTAAGGAATCAATGATTACTTAGTTTCTTAAATTCCATGAAACCTCAATTAAACAATTTTAGGTAAAAATTCATTACTCGGGCTAGGGACCTCGGAATTCAACTCCGGACATACGCCCAGGTCCCATATTTTCCGGCGGACCCTCAGAAATTATCAAATCATGAATTCGGGTCCGTTTTCCCAAAATGTTGACCGAATTTAAACTTCGTCTTTCTAAGAAATCTCTAAGAAGCAAATGGGCATATTTTACTCTAAACCCTTCCTATTCCCGAACCAATCACCCCCGCAAGTTATAAATTAGTCAAAGCAAGTATGGTAGGCTTTATTTAAGGAGACAGGGTTCTAAAACACAAAACGACCATTCGGGTTGTTACATTCTCCACCTCTAAAACAAATGTTCGTCCTCGAACGGACATAGAAAAGTACCTGGAATACTGAATAAGTGGGCATATCAGTTTCGCATGTCCTCCTCGGACTCCCAGGTTACCTTCTCGACCGGTTGGCCCCTCCACTGGACTCTTACTTTTAAATCTTCTTGGACCTCAACTGGTGATCATGTCTATTAATAATGGCAACTGGCTCCTCGTCATAGACCAAACTCTCATCTTGCTGAATGGTACTGAAGTCCAACATGTGGGATAGGTCGGCATGATACTTCCGAAGCATTGAAACATGAAAAACTGGGTGAACTCCCGATAGACTAGGGGGTAAAGCAAGCTCATAAGCAATCTCCCCAACTCGCCTCAACACCTCAAAGGGGCCAATAAACCTTGGGCTCAACTTGCCCTTCTTCACGAACCTCATAATGCCCTTCATGGGAGAGACCTTCAAGAGGACCTTCTTGCCAACCATAAATGAGACATCCCGTGCCTTCTGATTTGCATAGCTCTTTTGTCTGGACCGAGCTGTGCGAAGCCTCTCCTGAATCAACTTTACCTTATCCAAGGCATCCTGTAATATATCTGTGCCAAGTATCTTAGCCTATCCAAGCTCAAACCACCCGATAGGAGAACGATAATGTCTACCATATAATGCCTCATACGGATCCATATCTATGCTGGATTAGTAGTTGTTATTTTATGCAAACTCTGCTAAGGGCAAGAACCGATCCCACTGCCCTCCAAAATCAATCGCGCATGCTCTAAGCATATCCTCCAAGATCTGCACTGTCCGCTCCAACTGTCTGTCGGTCTGAGGATGGAATGTTGTGCTAAGCTCTACCCGAGTCCCTAACTCACTCTGCACGGCTCTTCAGAAATGGGAAGTGAACTGAGGGCCTCTTTTTGATATAATGGAAACCGGCACACCTTGCAATCGAACTATCTCCCGAATATAGATCTGAGCATACATCTCCATTGTATAAGTAGTCGCAACTGGAATGAAATGGGCTGACATGGTCAATCTATCCACAATGGCACACACTGAATCAACCTTCCGCAAAGTCCGTGGTAGCCCAACTATGAAGTCCATGGTGATGTGTTCCCACTTCCACTCTGGTATGGGCATCTGCTGAAGTAGGCTACCTGGCCTCTGATGTTCATACTTGACCTGATGGCAATTCAAACACTTAGTCACATACTTCACTATGTCCTTCTTCATCCCCCGCCACCAGTAATGCCGTCTCAAATCACGATACATCTTCGAGACTCCCAGGTGAATAGAATACCGCAAACTGTGTGCCTCCTCTAGGATCCTATCCCTCATACCATCAACATTAGGAACACATAGACAACCCTGGAGTCGCAGGACACCATCCTCGCCCATAGAAACCTTCTTGGCACCTCCTTGAAGTACTATCTCCCTGAAAACCGCCAAATATGGATCATCAAACTGTCGGGCCTTAATCTCCCCCAATAGCGAGGACTGAGCAACCACATATGCTAGAACTCGAATGGGCTCTGAAATGTCCAACCTTAATAGCATGTTAGCTAAGGACTGGATGTCCAGAACTAGGGGCCTCTCCTCTGCTAGAATGAATGCCAAGCTACCCATTCTCTCTGCCTTTCGGCTCATGGCATCCGTGACCACATTCGCCTTGCCCGGATGATAAAGAATGGTAATGTCATAATCCTTCAGCAACTCAAGCTACCTGCGTTGTCTCAAATTGAGGTCCCTCTACTTGAACAAATGTTGTAAGATGCGGTGATCGGTGTAAACTTACAAGGAACCCCATACAAATAGTGCCTCCATATCTTAAGAGCATAAATAATCGCTGCCAACTCCAAATCGTGCACAGGGTAATTTTTCTCAGGAATCTTCAGCTGACGCGAGGCATATGCAATAACTCTCCCATTCTGCATCAGCACACATCCCAGACCAACGCGTGAGGCATTACAATACATAGTATACATCCTCGTACCAGAAGGCAATACAAGAACTGGCGTCGTAGTCAATGCTGCCTTGAGCTTCTGAAAGCTCTCCTCGCAATCATCGGACCGAATGAATGGGGCAACCTTCTGGGTCAGCCTAGTCAAGGGTAATGCAATAGATGAAAAACCCTGCACAAATCATCGGTAATAACCTGCTAATCCCAGGAAGCTCCTAATCTCGGTCACTGAAGTGGGACGTGGCCAAATATGAACTGCCTAAATCTTCTTGGGATCTACCTTAATACCCTCTCTAGACACAACATGCCCCAAAAATGCCACTGACTCAAGCCAAAACTCACACTTGGAGAACTTAGCATAAAGTTTCTGCTCTCGCAAGGTCTGAAGCACTACTCTCAAATGCTCTTCGTGCTCCCCCAAGATACGTGAGTATATCAAGATGTCGTCATCGAAGACGATGACAAAGGAATCAATATAAGGCCTGAATACCATGTTCATCAGATCCATAAATGCTGTTGGTGCATTGGTCAAGCCGAAGGACATTACTAGGAACTCATAATGGCCATATCTAGTCTAGAATGTAGTCTTCGGAACATCCGAGTCCTGAATATTCAGCTGATGATACCCTGACCTCAGGCCGATCTTCGAAAACACCCTATCTCCCTATAGCTAATCGAACAAATCATCAATATGAGGCAACGGGTACTTGTTCTTTATGGTGACCATGTTCAACTAGCGGTAATCAATGCACATCTGCATGGTCACATCCCTCTTCCTCACAAATAGCACCGGTGCGCCCCAAGGTGATACACTGGGCCTGACAAACCCCTTTGCTAACAACTCCTCCAACTGCTCCTTCAACTCCTTAAACTCCTTAGGAGACATACGGTATGGTGGAATAGATATAGGCTTAGTGCCTGGGGCCAAATTAATGCAGAAATTAATATCACGATCCGAAGGCATACCAGGGAGATCAGAAGGAAATACATCAGTGAGCTCTCGGACTACTGGCATTGAAACAATCGTCGGAGACTCTGCGATGGTGTCTCAAACATAAGCTAAGTAAGCCAAACACCCATTTTCAACCATGTGCTGAGCCTTCAGGAAAGAGATAACCCTGCTAGGCATATCAACTATGGACCCCTTCTACTCCAATCTCGGCAACCCTGGCATGGCTAGTGAGACAGTCTTGGCATGTCAATCAAGGATGGCGTGATGTGGAGATAGCCAATCCATGACCAAGATAACCTCAAAATCGATCATGTCCAGCAACAGAAGATCTGCTCTAGTCTCAAAACCACATAAAGTGACCACAGTGGATCGGTAAATCCGATCCACAATCACAGAATCACCCACATGAGTGGATAATGAACAGGAATACCCAAAGGCTCAGGAGAAACAACCAAAAAGCAAGCGAACAGAGACGATACATATGAATGTAGACCCTGGATCAAATAATACCGAAGCATCACTACCACTAACGGAAATAATATCTGTGATGACGGCATCTAAGGCCAGTGCATCTGGCCTGGCTGGAAGAGCATAGAACCTAGCTGGGGCACCTGATGGCTGGCCCCCACCTGACTGAGGAGTGACTCGCTAACCTCTCCCTATCTGGACTCCACCTCTAGGACGGCCTCTACCCGTTTGCCCTCCTCCTCTAGGTGACTAGGCAGCTGGTGCTGTAGTCTGGGGCTGCTAACCTTCTATACTGCCTTAACCCAAAGCCTGGGGCAAGTCCTCCTCAGATAACCCAGATCTCCACACTCGTAGCACTCGTAGCATGCTCTAGGCACCATAGCTTGTTGCCTTGGAGTTTGAGTCTGCTGACCTGAATACCCACTGGAAGAACCCTGGATAGCTGGAGGACGACATGAACTCTCCGTCATGGCACTGAAATAAGGGTCAGGGGGACCGTGGGGGCCTGAATGACCACTGGAGAAACCCTGAATAGTTGGCGGGCGGTAGGAACTCTCTAGCATAGCACTGAAATAGGGGCGTGCTGGAGGCCCCCTGGCAGGTGGTGGTGCTAAAACTGGTGGCCTACTAGACTGGCCCCTCCCAAACTGACCTCTGCCCCTAGCTGGGGCACCTCTGAACTCACCGGAGAACCAAGCTCTTTTATCCTGCCGTATCTACTCTCTACCCCCCTGGTTATATCCCTCAATCCGATGACCAATCTTGACCATTAGCTGATACCCTATGCCTATCTATACCTCTCAAGCCATACTAAACTGAATCCTAAGTTGTAACCCTGCGACAAACCTCCGCACCCTCTCTACATCTGTAGGAAGTATCATGAGAGCATGGCGGGACAACTCAGAAAACCTCGCGTCATAGTTAGTCACAGACATCTGACCCTGCTCGAGCTGCTCCAACTGGTACCACAGCTCCTCCATCTCAGAGGCCAGAATGTATCTGTCCAAGAATAATTGCACAAACTCACCCCAAGTGATGGGAGGAGAACCCGCTGGCCTGCCAAGAATATAGGACTGCCATCATCTACGGGCCCTGCCCTCCAGCAGAAAAGTAGTGAAGTCAACACCATGCGACTCCAATATCATCATGTTGTGCAGTCTGTCCCTGCACCGATCAATAAAGTCCTGGGCATCCTCACCACGCTTATCCTCGAATACCGAAGGATGAAGCTTGGTCCATCTGTCTAATAGCTTCTGTGGGTCACCATCCACAGTTGGCCTGGGCTGGGATGCCATTGCAGCAACTGCTGAGCCCCATCTGCGGGTAGTGCACCCGATGTCTAAAAATACTGCAGCTGCATGGCCTGGAGCCTGAGAAGTAGAGGTCTGGGCTCCCCCTCCTGCCTGTGAAGTGGCTGGGTCCGCTGGAAATAAACCAACCTGAGTTATCGTGTCCATGTACCGTAGCATGCAGCCCATGACCTCCTAAAATCCCGATGCTATCATGAAATTTGCTGGGGTAGGCTTAGCTGCGGGCACCTCTCCCTGCTCCTCAATAATAAGGTCCTCCATAGGATCTTCCGGTGGTGCAACTGGAACGACTCTGGGATGCCCTCATCCCCTATCATGGGTCGGTGCCCTCCCCCGGCCTCTGCCTCGGCATCTAGCAACGGGGGGAGCACCTCCTCCTGGATTCGGAACATCGGCGGTACGAGTCTTCACCATATGTGAGAGAATAGAAGAGGGAAATTTAGTACTCCAAGCACTGCACGACAGGAAATGAATAAAGAGTAGTCTTTCCTAATACCCTATAGCCTCTTGAAGATAAATACAAGCGTCTCCGTACTGATCAACAAGACTCTATCAGGTCTGCCCACAACTCGTGAAACCTATGTGAACCTAGTGCTCTGATACCATATTGTCACGACCCATTTTCACAATAGGTCATGAGGGCGCCTGACACCCTTGTCAGGCAAACCAAACGCAGAAAAATTTCTAAAATACCTATGCTACTTTTAATTAGAATGTGTGAAATAAGCACTCAAATTGGAATTTAAACCAGATGAGCTGAATACTATATATAATATTATAATTACACCCCAAAATAATCTTCTACCAAAGTGTGTGCCAGAACCCGGTGTCACAAGCTACGGGCAACTAGTAGAATATACATCCAAAGAATATCACACTACTCTACTGTCTGAATCTAAATAGACATAAAATAATAATACAAAAGAAAGACTTTTGATCACGCTCAACTGTGTATAGAAAAGACTAAGCAGGCATTGTAAATATAATTCGATGTATTATGCTCAGATTCAAATCCCACAATGAATTAACGTATCAATCACTATCTTTAGATCTACTAAGCTCTTTAGAACCAATTTCCCCAAATGTTTGAATCACAGTTGATGGTGTCTTTAATAACTAAAATTGCAAGGAAATAAATAGCTGTAAATTAGGGATGCTAAGGTTGTAAACAATAATGAGAAAATGCTAATGTAATGATTTCCCCTATTGATGGATTTCCTTCTGTTTATGCTTCATACAAATTTACCAGCACATCTCTATCAATCATGAATGCTCTTCTTACCGTAAATCTCTCCTGAGTAATCATAGTAATTTACTAGTTGCACTCTCCCGAGATACACTAGCTTGCTTTTATTAACACAGTTCACTTTAGATTACACCCAAGGCTTCGTTATCCCTAATCCCGCCTTTAAACCCTCGGTTATTGATCCCTCATATTCTTTGGGAGTGGTGTTGTTCAACAATTACCTAAATATGCACTCTCTCCCGAGTTATGCACACTAAATAGGCACAACTAATTGAGGATCTTGTCAATGAACTACAACAAATACATAGTTGAACAAATAGAGATTGATACTAGCAATTTGTATTCACATAAACAAGAATTTCATCCCCCAATAGGTTCCATCAAAACCTTAGACAAAGGATTTAGCTACTCATAACTATGGGTAAGCAAACTAAAATAATAATCATCATAAAACTTGCAAGAAAAATCAAAGAAAAAAAGAAAGATGTTTTTGGTGATCTCTCACAATTGTTTACCTTGCCAAAATACTCTCCAATACAATACATGCCTCTCTTGGGCGAAGTCTAGTGTTTAAAATAGGGTTTTGGGCTAAAAAACCCGTGTTTTGCACTTTAGTCCCTGAAGTTCTCCGCTTCTGCCGCGGTTCTGCCACGGTCGCGGTCAAACCGCGGCCAAACATGCTCTCTGATTCTCACTTTTTCTGCAGCCATCTTCCTCCGCGGTTCTGCCGCGGTCGCGGTGGAACCGCGGCAGTCCTCTTTCAGTTCTGACTTGAGCTATTTTGCGTGGTTTACTTGACGGAATTTTACGATCGGCCTCTATTTCTCCATATTTGATCCCAAAAGTACCCCATAGCCTTCTCTGATCATATATAACCTGCAAAGCATGAAAAGCACTAATAAGAGCATTTTGTTATCACTTTTATCATCCAAACTATACAAGAAGGTGGTTATTTAGGGCCTAATTATAGTTAAATTCACCTATTATCAACACCCCACACTTAAACCTTTGCTCGTCCTCGAGCAAGTTAAACCACACTTCTAGGCCTAACCGTTCAATGCATTACCCAATTTTTATGTCACACCCGCCATTATGAAGGAACAACCTAAGCAGTGCAACAGTCACGCCTCAGATGAAGACTCTAACACCATGACACACTCATGCTCACTCTAGTTACTCTAACAGAGGTGAAAACTCACTTTTTCTTCCTGAGTCACATGCCCTCACATCACAATTCTGAGAGAAGTTCCACACACATAAAATTCAAGCAACAAGGAACCAAATATAGGCAGAATTCACTCACTCTCAGCAAAGAACATTCACATGCCACACAGACACACCATAAGTTTGCCCCTAGTGTAATACTCTACTAATCGAGCTGTTCAGTCAAAGATCAAGAGGTCTTTATTTGGTTGTAATGCATGCTAAGGGACGGGTAGGATATATTTGGATATAGTGACTAACCTCCCTAAGCACTTTTAATACAAACTTCCTTTTATTTCAATTTCCCTGTTCAGCCTAATCATTCTTCCACATTTTGATTCATAGGTGACCTCCACTTTTCTTTATGTGCATCTGGCCTTTTTCTCTTTTTTTTATGCATCCATTGCACCATTCAAGTATTTCTTTTCTAATTCCCCTTTTTCCACTCCCTACTACCCCACACTTTGACTTTTGTATGTTCTTTAATAATTCAAGTGCTTCTAGGAGGTACAGGTTCAAACAGTCAAACTACTCAAACACAAGGATGTAGGTTATTATAGGGTTATCAAAGAACAGTCTTCAGGCTCAAAGGGGTTAACTATGGCAATATGTACAGTTGGATTTACAATTATACAGGCTACACAAAGAAATGCCTCAATCATCTCTAAAACCAGACAGCTTCTATTTCGCTTAGCAAATACACAGGGCAAGTTCTATGTATCACATGCAAGCACAAAATACAAGTAATAGCTCACACACACTTGGCATGTAACTCATTCCAAATCAGTTTATCAACACACTCATACGAGCATTCAAGCAAGACAAGATATGCAAAATTAAGGTATAGATTTACGAGTCTACAAACGAGCCTAGATGTCGCACCCTCAAGTTCGTTTTTGTTATTTGCAGGTGTGAACATTAAGGGTTGCATTCTAGCCTTCACCATCTTGGTCCTAAAACTACAAAAGAAAAATCTACCTAATCCGGTTCAAGAAAAGCCCTTGGAAAAAACCGTGGTCAAAAGAAAAACCAAGGAAAATTACTACACTACCTAAAATAAAGAAACTACATGGACTACTTCCCTCAAGAGTACTGTCCAAGTGGTCCGTCCTCAGGAAGAGTCCTCTACCATTTTTTTTTAATTAGACTTTGACCCTCAAGAGACGTGTCGACAAGTGTCCGTCTTTGGACCCAGTCAGTTACTTCTAATGTGAGTACAGTCAATTATATACAACAACATCAATCTAATACTACAACATGCTCAATGTCTATATACACTACAATATACTACCAGAGTAAGTCTTCCACCCCACACTTAAAATTATGGCATTTCCCCGTGTCATATAAAAAATAAAGAGCATAAGGGTAAGAAAACTTCCTTCAGCCTCAATCAGAGTCGAAGACGGTTCTGGGGTCCACATGGCAAGCCCTCCCCAACGCACAAAACCAGAATATGAACCGGATCTCAGACCTAGCCTGCCGCTGAGACATGGCACCCATACGCGTGTGTAGAACCTCCACCGAGGTGCGAAGATCCGCGACCTCTTCCTTCATAGTACGCAATATAGGTCGGGTGGACTGTGATCTGGATAAGTCTGCCACAGCATGGGGGCGCTGAGAGGGTCCGGCACTATCATAGGATCTCCTGGATGGTGCCATGGGAACCGGGTCATCATCTTCATCATCAATCTGAATGTTCGTGTGTGCACCCCTGCCCACTCTGATGCCCGAAGCTTTGAAAGCTGTTTTATGGGGCAACTCTCCATCAGCAGGATTGGTGGGGACATTCTTCAGCAGGCACAATGTAGTCACCAGGGAGGGAAAGTACAATCCCTTTTATCGCAGTGGGGACCTTATGATCATTTCATCACCAATTAGTCTTGCCGCATCAAAATCTTTCTTTGTGACGAAACACCATATCAATAGGGCTCTTTGGAAGTTCACGTCAGTCGTGTTTCCTGAGGGCAAGAACCGGTTGCAAATGACAGTGAGCCAACACTTAGCCAAATGGGTGAATGAATTAGAGTTCAGGGTGATATGGTCATGTATCCAGGTTGGTTGCTCCCCTGCGCAGAGTGCATCAGTCATAGTCTCCCAAGTGACTCCTGATGCACTCTGGTAATAGTCGATGGAACCAGTAAACCGAGGCAGCCGCAACACCTGGCGAATATTTTCAACTGAGGCATCAACCACCGTGCCCCTCACAATCACCTCCCGCAACATGTGTGCTGGGCAATTCGCGTAGAACTCTCTTACGAGCATCCTGTTCACCATTGCAGGTTCATCGAATAAGAACTCCATTTCCCTCCGCCGGATTTCCTCATACATCTCTACCTTCTCTGTACGGAGGGCCGCCCTGTCAATCGGAATCTCAGGGATGAACCTCTTTGAGGCCTTGGCATGAAAGTCGTCCTCTTCCAATTCTGATACGAACCTGGAGGCATCATATGTAGGCTGTTGGGACGTGCCTACCGATATTTTTTGCTTCTTACGAGTCATAGTACTTGCAAAAATTCAGAAGAACCATAAAATATATCCTACATGTGCCAGTCGGATGGGTACTCAGACTTCACCACCCGATGGCACCAAACAATTTCCCCCATTTATTTTATTCATACATTATGCCAAGTCCCTAACTAGTAAGGTGTTCAAGGTTAACAACCTCCACAATGGCCCCACAACTTTCTTACAAATTCCGGCATACAACACCCCACACTTACTCCCTCAAGTGATTCACGTTAAATACAACACCACCATTCACCAAATACAACACCGCAACAACCTAGGATAGGCACAAAATGCCTCAAAATAGTACAACAAGCCCTAAATTTTCGGCCAAAAGGTCCCTCCACCAAACTACACCACAAAAAATTATTTCTAGGCCTCTAAATCATCTAAACAACCCCCACAATTGAAGCACAATAAAGACCCACCCATTTAAGCATCACACAAGTCCACAAGAAGCAATTACAAAGAAAGAAAACATAAAAGAAAGCAAAAATTAAAAAAAATTAACACTATTCCTACCTAGGGTTTACTTAATCTAAAACAAAACTAAATTATACTAATTAAGAAGAAGAAATAGAAAAGGGAGAAGAGAAACTTACTTGATGGAAGAAGGGAAGGGGTGGGTAGTGTTGGGAGGGAGATTTGGAGAAGGTGAGAATGGAGGTTTTGAGTAGGGGTGATTTGAGAGAGAAAAAGAAGTGAGGAATGTCGTGGGTTTGGGGGGGTGTTATTTGCAGATGGGAAATAAAGGTTGGGTGAGGGAGGGTAGATGTTAATTAGAAAAAGGGGGAAATAATTAAAAAAAAAATTCCATACTTGGGCCCGTCTGGGTCTGCCGCGATTCTGCCGCGTTCGCGGTCGAACCGCGGTAGACAAGATTCAGAGAGGGTTTCCCACCACGGTTTGACCGAGATCGTGCTGTAACCGTGGTGAACGAAGTTCAGAGGGGCTGTTTTGCCGCGGTTTGACCGCGGACGCGGTGGAACCGCGGTCTGGGCACTTTTCTGATTCTGCATTTTTTTTTACTAATGTAGTACACTTACAACAGTGTCGTGGGTTGCCTCCCACACAGACCTGATTTAACGTCGTGGCACGACGCAGGATGAGCGCAATTAAGGCTCGCTCGACCTCTGTGGTTCAGTCAGGTGCAGCTCAGACACTTCCTTTTTCTCACGCATGCCGACATATGGTTTCAATCTTTGACCATTGACTCTAAATGTACGAGAGTCATTCTCTATGGCAATCTTAACAGCCCCTGAAGGGAAAACTTCAACTTCTCGAAATGGTCCAGACCATCGTGACATAAGTTTACCTGGGAACAGACGTAGTCTTGAGTTGTATAGCAATACCATGTCCCCGGGTTTGAAATTCTTCTGAACAATGTTCTTGTCGTGCAACCTCTTCATTTTCTCCTTGTACAACTTTGTGCTCTCGAAAGCAAGATGTCTGAACTCCTCGAGCTCATGCAATTCAGTGATTCTTATTGTGCCTGCAGCTTCCATATCCAAGTTTAGTTGTTTCAACGCCCACCACGCTTTATGTTCAAGTTCCACTGGTAGGTGGTAGACCTTCCCAAACACCAACTTGTATGGTGCCATACCAATTGGTGTTTTGAAAGCAGTTTTGTAAGCCCAGAGTGCATCATCTAACTTCCTCGCCCAATCAGTTCTTGTGGCGTTCACCTTAGTTAACACACTCTTGATTTCTCTATTGGACATTTCAACATGTTCACTAGTCTGCGGGTGGTAAGGAGTAGCCACCTTGTGGCGCAAATCATATTTAGCAAGCAACTTTTCAAAGGCTTTGTTGCAAAAGTGAGTGCCCCCATCACTGATAATTGCTCGTGGTGTCCCAAAGCGGGTGAATATGTTCTTCTTTAGAAATCCTACCACCACTTTTGCATCATTGGTGGGTAACGCGGCAGTTTCCACCCATTTGGACACATAGTCTACAGCAACAAAAATATAGTTATTGCCATAGGAGCTGACGAAGGGACCCATGAAGTCAATCCCCCAGACATCAAACACTTCCACCTCTTGAATTTGGTTCATGGGCATCTCATGGCGCCGGGAAATGTTCCCGGTGCGCTGACATTCATTGCAGCCCTTAACCCATAAGTGAGCATCTTTAAACACTGTTGGCCAGAAGAATCCAGCCTCTAGCACCTTTACCGCTATCCTGACCCCTCCAAAGTGTCCACCATACGCCGATGCGTGACAAGCCTACAAAACAGGAAATTGCTCTATCTCGGGGACGCATCTCCGGATCATATTATCAAGGCATATTCTAAACATATAAGGCTCGTCCCAGTAATACTAGCGGCTTTCACGAAAAAATATTTTCCTTTGGACTGATGAAAGGTCGTGAGGAACTATACCACTGGCCAGGTAATTAGCAAAGTTTGCATAACATGGTGCTTCCTGATGAGTGGTGGCGAGCAGCCGCTCGTCTGGAAAAGTTTCCAGAATTTCCTCAACCTCAACTGCCTTTTCAGCTCCCTCAAGTCATGATAGATGATCAGCAACTTGATTCTCAGTGCCCTTACGGTCACGAATTTCAAGATCGAATTCTTGCAATAGCAACACCCAACGAATCAGGCGTGGCTTAGATTCTTTCTTTTCGATTAAGTACCTGAGAGCTACATAGTGAGTATATACAATTACCTTGGACCCTATCAGGTAGGATCAGAACTTATCGAACGCGAACACCACAGCTAACATCTCCTTCTCAGTCATAGTGTAGTTCAACTGGGCGCCACTCAATGTTCTACTAGCATAGTAGATTGGGTGCATCCGTTTGTCTTTCCGCTGGCCGAGCACTGCCCCCACTACGTAGTCACTGGCATCACACATTAGTTCGAACGGTTGCTCCCAGTTGGGGGAAACAATCATGGGTGCTGTGACTGGTCTCTTTTTCAACTCCTCAAATGCTACACTGCAATCATCAGAAAACATAAATGGGCGATCTTTTTCTAGAAACTTATAGAGAGCGTTGGAAATTTTGGAGAAGTCTTTTATGAACCTCCGGTAAAAACCGGCATGCCTAAGGATACTTCTGATTGCTTTAACTGAGGTTGGGGGAGGCAGCTTTTCTATTACATCAACTTTCGCGCGATCCACCTCTATTCCCTTGCTTGACACCCGGTGCCCCAAGACTATGCCTTCTTGTACCATGAAATGGCACTTTTCCCAGTTCATAACCAAGTTCGTCCTGATGCACCGTTTCAGCACTCGCGTCAGATTTATCAGGCACTCATCAAATGAATTCTCCACCACTGAGAAGTCATCCATGAACACCTCCATTATGTTCTCTACCATGTCAGTGAATATGGCCATCATGCACCGTTGGAATATGGCATGTTCATTACATATACCAAAGGGCATTCGTCTAAAGGCATAAATACCATACGGGCAGGTGAAAGAGGTCTTCTCCCTGTCCTCCGGTGCAATGGAGATCTGATTGTATCCTGAGTACCCATCCATAAAATAGAAATGTGACCTCCCTGCCAGTCTATCCAACATTTGATCAATGAAGGGAAGTGGGAAGTGGTCCTTCCGGGTGTCTCGATTCAACTTTCGATAGTCCATACAAATTCTCCAACCTGTGATGGTTCTTGTTGAGATCAATTCATTATTGTCATTTTTCACAACCGTCATGCCACCCTTTTTAGGAACACATTGAACTGGGCTCACCCAGCTGCTGTTAGAGATTGGGAAAATAATTCCCGCACCCAACCATTTTATCACCTCTTTATTCACCACTTCCTTCATGTTGGGGTTCAGCCTCCTCTGGTGCTCCCTGGAAGGTTTGTGCAAA
Organism: Nicotiana glauca; assembly: GCA_026770625.1. Taxonomy (NCBI): domain Eukaryota; kingdom Viridiplantae; phylum Streptophyta; class Magnoliopsida; order Solanales; family Solanaceae; genus Nicotiana; species Nicotiana glauca. The sequence continues at coordinate 205,879 of MU731311.1, forward strand.
CCTCTCTTCCAGCAGAATATTGTTGCATGTAGTAGGCGGAGCTGATCCCCTTGATGTCTGCCATGGTCCACCCAATGGCAGTTTTGAACTCCTTTAGTACCTATAAAAGTTTTTGAACCTGCACATCTAACAAACTAGATGAGATAATAACAGGTAATGTGGAATCAGGTCCTAGAAATTCATACCTGATTATCACAGATAATGGTGCCAATCTCAACAGTCATCTGATGGCAGAGACATGTCAGAAGTTTAAAATCACACACCGTAATTCCACACCATATCGTCCTAAGGCGAATGGAGCAGTCGAGGCAGCTAATAAAAACATCAAGAAAATACTTCGGAAAATGGTGGAAGGATCCAGGCAGTGGCATGAGAAATTACCCTTTGCCTTGCTAGGATATCGCACTACTGTTTGCGCTTCGGTAGAGGCGACTCCTTATTCATTGGTTTATGGAACAGAGGCAGTGATACCTGCAGAAGTGGAAATACCCTCCCTTCGAATTATGGCGGAGGCGGAAATTGATGATGATGAGTGGGTCAAAGCCCGTCTGGAACAGTTGAACTTAATTGATGAAAAGAGATTGGCAGCAGTATGTCATGGGCAATTGTACCAACAGAGAATGGCCACTTATAACAAGAAAGTGCGTCCACGGAAATTTGAAGTCGGACAAATGGTATTGAGGCGTAGTTTACCTCACTGGGCTGAAGCAAAAGGAAAGTTCTCTCCCAACTGGCAGGGGTTGTTTGTTGTAACACGAGTGTTGTCCAATGGTGCATTGTATCTAACAGATGTGGAAGGAAAATGTGTAGAAATGGCTATCAATTCTGATGCAGTCAAGAGATATTATGTATGGTTTCTTTATCTTTATGTATCTGATTGTATTTGACATGTTTTGAGATTGAAATGATGAAGGCATTTTGATCTGCTGTCCAAACACTTTATCCTTTGCTATCCCTTTGAGCCTTATTATATTTTCTTTCATATCCCTCTTTCGGAATCAACAACAAAAATCAAGGATTGAACAGGGAAATTAAGTGGAGAAAAAAGGAAAGAGGAAAAAGAAAAAGAAAAGAAAAGAAGAAAAGAAAGAAAAAGAAAAGAAAAGAAGAAAAGAAAGAAAAAGAAAAGAAAGAAAAGAAAAGAAAAGAAGAAAAGAAAGAAAAGAAAAGAAAAGAAGAAAAGAAAGAAGAAGAATGGAAGGAAGGAAACATTGCAACAATGAAGCGATTTTATGACCTGAACTACGTTTGAATGGAAGGAAGGAAACATCTCAACAATGAAGCAATTTTATGACCTGAACTATGTTTGACTTGATCCCGAAAGGGTACGTAGGCAGCCTCACTGAGGTTCAGTCACAACCAAAGAAAAGTCCAAGAATCCCCAAGAATGAATCTGGGGCAGAAGTTATGTTTGTTGTGAAAGATATGATTCCGAAAGTCGTAATTTTTTAACCCACGTTGGAATATTTTGAGCCTTTATACCCTTCTTTCTAAACCCATCCAAAAGCCATATTACGGTCCAAAGAAAGACCTTCTGATCAATTTTAAGAAATGTCAATACAGGCAGGTAAGGTGACTCATGTTATGGACAACACTCTGGTACCAGAAGAAAGGAAAATGGAAAATGAGAGAGTCTTAATGGTGAAAACCCTCACGGGCACCATAAGGCGATGTGAGTTGAGAGTAATGAAAATGAGAGAGTCTTATTGGTGAAAACCCTCACGGGCACCATAAGGCGATGTGAGTGGAAAGAAATGAAAATGAGAGAGTCTTATTGGTGAAAACCCGCACGGGCACCGCAAGGCGACGTGAGTTGAGAGATTTTAAAATGAGAGAGTCTTATTGGTGAAAACCCTCACGGGCACCGTAAGGCGAAAGTGAGTTTTCATATAGGCAATTGAAGGAAGTCTGTAGTTGAAAGGTGTTTGAAACATGGTAAAGCAAGCGAGGCTTGGGTTTTCGTTGAAGATCGGGTTGTGAAAGTGAACAGCAAATGTGGCAATTGACAGTTGATTGGTTGGACAGACTAGGCTGGTTAATCCAAAATGCATGGCATGATCAATGGAATCAACCTTTCCACTCAAATAAGTCTTATCATCTTTCTCCTTTCGGAGTCTTTCTATCCTTAAAACCTTCGAGGTCATTGCATTTCATTTTTCTTGAAATCTGTCTATAAAACATTTCAGTCAAAGCTAACTATCAGCTTCCCAGTTATATGGCACAACGAGATCGTAACATATCTAAAGAAAGTAACACATAAAGGACCAATACAGATTCCATCAGAAGGGTAATCAGATAATTGGAGGGAGAAGCAAAGTTTCACAAAAAGGGAACAGAAACACCAAGACAGTAGCATGAGGTAACACATTTGGGTCATTAGGATCAGAGGGTATGAAAGCTAGCCGGGAAATCATGGCAAGTCAAAGCAAGTTCAAAGAAGCAAGTCGGAGCAAAGTCAGAAGTGGGAGCATGGCCAACAAGAATGCCAGCAACTTACTACCATTTTTATATTAACAAATCTTTCTTTGATTAAAACAGGGGCAGAAAGATTTTTCTTTGTAAGCAGGAGCCCACCTGGATAACAAGGGAATACTTTCCAAAGTTAGCAGCAGGCGCCCACCTGAAAAATAAGGGAATACATTCCAAACACAGCAATCAGGCACCCACCTAAAGAACAAGGGAAGTATAATGCGACTCTTATCTTTCAAGTTAACATTTAGTAACATAACGCGCCCAGTTATCAAACTGGGGCAGAGAATTTTCCTCGTTTTGTATGTTTGTTGCAAGCAGGAGCCCACCTGGAGAACAAGGGAATATATTTTCGAACAATGCAAGCAGGAACCCACCTGAAGAACAAGGGAATATATTTTTCGAAGACAGCAAGCAGGAGCCCACCTGAAAACAAAGGGAATATCTTTTCAAATTTAGCAAGCAGGAGCCCACCTGAAGAATAAAGGGAATATCTTTTCAAATTTAGCAAGCAGGAGCCCACCTGAAGAACAAAGGGAATATTTTTCAAATTCAGTAAGCAGGAGCCCCCCTAAAGAACAAAGGGAATATTTTTCAAAGACAGCAAGCAGGAGCCCACCTGAAGAACAAGGGAATATCTTTTTCAAATTTAGCAAGCAGGAGCCCACCTGAAGAATAAAGGGGAACATCTTTTCAAATTCAGCAAGTATGAGCCCACCAGAAGAATAAAGGGAATATCTTTTCAAAAGCAACAAGCAGGAGCTCACCTGAAGAACAAAGGGAATATCTTTTCTAATACAACAAGCATGCACCCACCTGAAAAACAAGGGAAGTAAAATCCAAATTCTAGCTTTTAATTTTAATATCTGATAACACGATATGCCTAGTCACCATACTGGGGCAGAAAATTTTCGTTGGTTGTCTATTTTGTCATAAGCAGGAGCCCACCTGGATAATAAGGGAATACTTTCTCAAAGTAATCGCAAGCAGGAGCCCACCTTAAGAACAAGGGAATACATTTTAAAGCAATCGCAAGAAGGCGCCCACCTAGAGAACAAGGGAATATCTTTTCAAGTAGTCGCAAGCAGGAGTCCACCTGAAGAATGGACACATATTTCAAAACATCACCAAGGCAACAACCAGAATTCCATTGAAAGAGCACAAGATACAAGTTCAAGGCGACACAAGAGCAAGTTTTAAGGCATAGATAGGATTTCTTGTAACTCATAGAGCATATCATAGGCTAGCTTCTTTTTATCTTTACATGGGGTAATAAGGGGGTCAGCAAGCAGTATCAGCAACAACAACAGTGAAATCACAGCTTCTGGTAGTCCCAGCTACCAAACACTCCTGAACTACACTTATCTGATTCCTGTTTAGCCCGCGATATGTAGGCAACCTCTGAAGCAGGGTGCGATCAAACTTTTCAAAATGCTTCACACGGAATATGCGAATGGGCAAAAATCCCTCATTACCGCTCACTTGTCTTTGCACGAAAACTCTTTGTGTTTCCGGGCAAAGAGGGACAGCTGTGAGCACGTGATTTTTGCCCTAAACAAATTATTCCTAAAATCAAGAAAAAAGATTTTCCTTTATTTTTACAATTTTTGTTGATATTTCTGCATTTTGTGTTAATTAGTTGCATAATAACTCATATTAAAAATACAAAAAATATGCATATGCATTAGGATTTTTAATTTCACAATTTTAGTATTAATTCATTTCGGAACAATTTAAGGAAAAAAATCAAAAATAGCATTTTATTATTTTAATTGGAAACTGTTATAAAATAGTTATTAAATAAATTTTATTTTTGTTTTAATTAGGAAAATACAAATGAAAAATACAAAATACAAAAAAAAGTATAAAATGAAACACAAAATCAAAATAAATAAAAGAAATGAAAATAAAAAGCAAGGTAAATAAAAATTAAAAAAAAAACTAAACAAAGAAGAGAAAAAGAAAACAATTTGATAAAAAAGAAAAATAAAAGGAAAAACCAAAAGGAGTGGTCTTATTTGAAGACTCAGTTTTGGGCCAGTTTTGCATTTAAATCTGACTGGCCCAAGTCAAAAGAACCCACCCCACGCCCGGTCTGGCCCAAATACCTCAGAACCCGGTCCAGCACCCCCCTCTAAAACGACGTCGTTTGGCGTCCTGTGATCTCAACCATTAAAACACCTTAATCTAACGGTCCACAAGCTCTTCGTGGATAAATATATAATGGTCGTGTGATTTAATTAAACCAAAAAGACCAAACAAGTGTTCCACGTACCCTGTCTCCCGCCGCCTCTGTCACCGCTGCTCTTCGCCGGAATCCTCACCGGCGAGAAATTCCACCACCACCAACGGCCACCAAAATAACACCTCGTCTTCTCCTCGTCACCCTCATCTCGATTCCATGGTCATTTTCTCTCGAATCCTCCCGTATCCCGTCGAATCTTCATCGGAAGATATTCTGGCCAAGTCGCCGGTTATGCCAAATGACCCCAAATTTACACCGTAGGATCGCCTGGGCCTCCTCTACCCAACCCCCATAGCGGCATCTCTCAAATCTGTCTAGAATTGGTCAAATGTTGAAAAGAAATTTTCCGGCCAAACACCTAAAATGGCTAACTGCTTGCAATTGACACAACAAAGTTCCTGGACATCCCTCGTAAGGGATCGATCGCCAATAGAGCTCAAACGACTTTAGGCATGGCCGGATTTGGAAACAACATGACCGGCGGACATTTTTTTAGTAAGTTTCTTAGTTTTCTTTGCATGGTTCCTTCCTGGAGAGTTTCTTATTTGCTGATTATTAATTGTTCCCGTTCACCTTGTGGTTTAGTTCACATTTCATGATTTGTTTCGTCAATTGGATAAATGTTTGTTGGTGATAAATGTAGTTTGCATCTTAATTGGATTAATTGTTTCAGTCGTCAAGATTTGTTT
>MU731311.1:212216-229205 GCA_026770625.1 Nicotiana glauca
TTAGATTATGGGTTCGAAATTGGTCTTTAGTTGACTAAACTCTCTTGTTAGTTAATTAGCTGTAGTTCAATCAAGGTGCCAGGATAGTAATTCTATAGTTGAACTAGGGAGCATTTGGGGAAATTCAGTTAGTTAAAATACACTAGGAGCTTCTAGATAGGGGTTGGGAAGTAATTTGTAGAGAATAGTGTCACTTACTTGTGTGGCAAGTTAGAAATAAAAGGGTAAAAAGTTAAAAGAGGGAGGGACCTAAGAAGCAATTTCAAAACTTAATTCATCTATAAAAGGCACTCAATTGCCTTGAGAAGGGGGTTCTTTTTCAGCTGATAAGTTTTTCCTAGAAAGTTCCCTCTCAGGAGCTTTTTTAGATCTGAAGCATAATTTCAGTTTCAAAACCAAACAAAAATCCAAAAAAAAAATATATATATATATATATATATATATATAAAGAGAAAATCAAAACAAATGCAGTGAAGCTACCAAATAATATTGTTCCATCGGTTGCTCTAGTTCCTTTTCGAGTTTGGTTGATTGATTTCGATTTTGGGTTGAATACTTGGTAACTGCTGGATTGATCGTGAATTTGGAATGGTTTTTGATCACTTTGCATAGATTTGGTTGAGTTAGTGTGTGGTTCAACTTGTTGATTTGATTCAAAGTTTTCTGAACACTTCCTCTACTGTGGGCTTGTTCCTGTGGGTTATTGAACTATTTTCTGAGTTGGGCTAAGCGTCAGAAACTGATGCTGCTGTGTTATTGTCACTGACTGACCCTTCTCCTTCCTTGTTCTTCAATTTTTAGGTACACATTTGTACACCTTTGGCTGCTGAAATAAAATGAAATAATACTCTGGATTTGTGTTCACATGAGTAGTTCAAATCATAGCTAGTTGGATGTTATGTAATTATTCAGCTTTATTCAGCTTTGATATGTTTGAATTGTATTAAGCTACTGCCTATTAATTAAGATTGTTTTGAATTGGATGGAACTATCACCTGTGCTGGACTGTATAATTGGACTTAGATTGATTTCGCCTGTTTGACTATCGTTTGGTAATTGAAGGTTAATTGGACTGTTAAACTCTACAGTAGCAATAGTTGTAGTTAATTCAATCCGTGTGTTAATATAAACTGCTTCGAACTGATTGGGCTGGAAATTAGTCGTTGGTTTTATTCAATTTAATTCTGCTCGTGTATAGTTTGACTATTGAAGTTTGAATGATTAACTAAATCAGGAGGTAATTTCAAATTCTGAAGTCTTCATGCATGTTTACAATTTATTCGTTTTTAAAAAAAATGAGTTAAAAAATACCAGCCCATAAGTCTCGTTCTTGATGACGGCTGCTCTTTTCTAAATCCATAAGTAGTTGGAACGTAGAAGTAGCCATGTTGGCCAAAGTTAAGTCCAAATAAAAGGTCAGTAGGTTGGGTGTTAAAAATTATTTTATTTTTTAATTTGTTTGTCATCTCATTAGTATCTAAGAATGCCCATGATTGTGTACTGTGATCTCTACTACAATTGCTAAACACTCATATCCCTTTGTATTGACTTCAGTAGGCTTTTGGCTCAATTCGTTTGGCATCAGCAGCCTTTCTGGCAACTTTGGGCCTTATTATTTGGACAAACGGCCCAAGGTCCCAGTCTAATTGACTATCCGGTTGGGCCTGGGCCAAGATTAATTTTTCTATGCAGGCTGTGGGCTTTAAGTTAAGTAGCGGGTTCAAACTAAAAGGTCCTTCCTTTTGTTTGGGTCCGGACTTGAACTTGAAGCCCGAACTTTATTGTTAATTAATTAAGATCCTTTCTTTTCTTTTAGAGACAAAAAAAAATAGAAAACATAGTTGCTCTTAGGCTTGCCCTTTAAAATAAAATGAGACGAACCTCGCCCAATAAAATACAAAATTGTGGGGCCCTCAATAAAGGTTTAAAAATATTTAGTAAATCGGGAAGGGTTGTTTAGAGAATTTCACGACCCTCCCAAAAGATAATAACGCGTTACACTCTTTTGGACGCAATGATAATAAAATTACCTTCTTAAACTCGGGTGTGCATTTCATGCGACCCAAATCAAATCCCAAAACGTTGGATAAAGTGTGCTTAGGATTGCGGGTTCATTTCATGTGGCGCAATCCGAAAGCACATTTTAAACAACGTTCACTTTCTCTTAAATAAATACACAGTGAATAAAAGCGGTTAAAAATTAAAATTGGCACATAGGTTCTTCATGTGATAAAATCAGATAATAAGCTAGATGCGACAGTTGAGCGACCGTGCTAGAACCACGGAACCCGGGAATGCCTAACACCTTCTCCCGGGTTAACAGAATTCCTTATTCGGATTTCTGGTTCGCGGACTGTTAACAGAGTCATATTTTTCCTCGGTTCGGGATTCAATCGGTGACTTGGGACACCATTAATCTCCCAAGTGGCGACTCTGAATAATTAATAACTAAATCCCGTTCCGATTGTCCTTTAATTGAAAAAACTCCTTTATGCCATTCCGAGGGGTGTATAATGAAAAAGGAGGTGTGACAAGAACATAAAGAATCGAGGGCTTTACGAACTAAAGCTTCTAGGTTTACATTAGATAAATATGGAACATTGTATAGAAGAACATTCGATGGGCCATTGGAGGTATGTTTGTGGCCAGGGGACATTGATTATGTTCTTTGAAAAATCCACGAAGGCACTTGTGGGAATCATTCCGGCGCCGAGTCTTTGGTTCGCAAAATCATCAGAGCAGGTTACCACCGGGATAGCATGGAAAAAAATACTAAGGAATTTGTCAAAAAATGTGATAAGTGTCAACGATTTGCACCAATGATCCATCAGCCCAGAGAATAACTGCACTCAGTCATATCTCGGTGGTCTTTCATGAAATGGGGATTGAATATAGTCGGGCCTCTACCGATGGCCCCAGGTAATTTATGACAGATTATTTTTCTAAGTGGGTGGAGGCACAAGCCTTCGGGAAGTTCAGAGAAAAAGAAGTTATTGTCTTCATCTGGGACCACATCATATGCCGGTTTGGGATACCTGCCGAGGTTGTATGTGACTATGGAAAATAATTCGTCGGCAACAAGGTGACAAAGTTCCTCGAAGCCCACAAAATAAAGAGGATCTTATCGTTTTCATACCATACAACTAGAAATAGACAGGCCGAGTCCAAAAAAAACCATAATTCAAAATCTAAAGAAAAGGTTGGACGATGCGAAGGGAAAATGGAGAGAAGTTCTACCCGAGGTCCTTTAGGCATATCAGACAACATCGAAGTCCAGAACGAGGGCCACTCTCTTTTCCCTAGTATATGGCTCCCAGGCCCTCATCCTCGTCGAGGTCGAAGAACCTAGCACCAGGTTTTGATATGTATCGGAGGAGTCAAATCACGAGCCATGAATGCTAACCTCGAGCTACTAGATGAAAAACAAGAAGCAACACTTGTTCGAATGGCCGCTCAAAAGCAAATGATCGAAAGATACTACAGTAGAAGGACCAACCTCCCCATTTCGGAATCGGGGTCTTAGTTCTACGAAAGGTCACCCCCAATACTTGAGACACAAATGAAGGAAAATTGGGCCGAAACTGGGAAGGACCATACCGAGTCCTCAGAGTTGTTGGTAAAGGATCTTACAAACTCAGCACGATAGAAGGTCAACTACTACCAAACAATTGGAACATATCATTACTCAAACGATACTACTACTAAGGTATGACTTTATCCTTTTATCCGTTTAAAACTAACTTATTACAGATTTTCGATCAAATCTACCGAAGGCATGCGATATCGAAGAACCCCTTTTTACATGAAGGACTTAATTTTTAAATCATGTGTTGCACTAGTTTTTCCTTAGATCGGATTCTGTCCCAAATGGGTTTTACCGGCAAGGTTTTTAACGAGGCAACAACTATGTGCTACCTAAGGAGAAATCATCAGTATCCAAGGCTTCTTTTCAATCAACCTCGAATACTGGGGTCATCACCCTCGGAGGTTGTATTTTCGAGAAAAATACTTCACGCCTAAGAGGGCCTCGATAGGAAAACTTTCTAATGTGCCACACGGTCTGATAAACTGTGTCCATATAGAATAGCCAAGCCCCAATGGTGGAACATGTACATTGTATCAATTAATTGAAGAAGCATCCTTTTTATATCAAAAATACTTTCGAGAAAAATACTTCACGCCTAAGATGGTCTCGATAGGAAAACTTTGTAATGGGCCAAACAACCAGATGAACCGTGTCCAAATAGAATAGCCAAGCCCCAACGGCGAAACATGTACACTGTATCAATTATTTGAAGAAGCATCCTGTTTATATCAAAACCACTTTGTGTCTAAAAAAATTAGTCTACTATTACATGAGCTCTACACTTAAAATCCTAAGGGAAATGGATCAAGGGACAAAGCACGAATATAACCTCGAGACACTCGGAGACTATCATCGACAGTCAGCTCGTTCGAGCTATCGAAAACTCGGAGTCATAAGACCTCAAAGAGGTACCCTCCTCCCGAGAAAAAGGCCAAGTCCGATATACTCGGGGACTAACCTTTCGAATAATTTTGAAAAGTTATCGGAAATCAAGTCCAAGGGATGCACCCGAAGGCTATGGCCATACTAAAGACTACAGTCACATAAAAGGCTACGACCGAAATAATGCAGCTCAGAGATGTACAACTTCTACCATAAATTAAAGGCCTTCAAATACTTTGTAAAAACCGATTAAATCGGGTATCCTCGGCATAAGAAAAAGGGCTTCGATTAATTCTACCCCCGAATAAACCAAAGGCTTTGATAACATCGGCCGTAAAAAAAACCTCAAGAAGTATTCGTTTATATTTACACAAACAAACTATTAATAAGGTTCCAATCCATCCTACCTTCAAAAATCCCAATGGGTACAAAAAACAAATGCTAAGGCATGATTAAAATTTTCACTAAGTCTTTTAGCCGATAAGAGAGAAAAGTTATATAGCCACTCTATAGGCCGAATCGGACCTACTTAAAGAGCCTAAGGGCTAGCTTAAAAAAGCCTAAGGGCCAACTTAAAGAGCCTAAGGGTCAGCATATAAGAGCCTAAGGACCAACTTCGAAAGGCTTCAAGGCCAAAACATATAGCTTGAGACCCTATTCTCACTCGACTCGGACTCGAGAGCCACGATATCCTGAGCTCACATCGAATCGATTTAAATTTAGCTTGAGGATTATTATATCTATCAATAAATACTTAAGGGTTTATTATGCCCCGAGTCCAAACCAATTCTCGTACCAATCATTCAAGTTATACAATCGAAGTATTCTATAAATAAAGACAAAATGAAATCCAACACAAGTAAAAAATGTGATAAAATGTTCCTTTTGTATTTTTAAAGATGATTACAAAATATATTTACACAAGGGATACTTTCACAAAAACAAAATAAGGAAACCTAAAACTACTTTAGGGGTCACATCTTCGGCAGATGCATTTTAAGGAGCCGCATGTTCGAGAGCCTCACCCTCGGGGACTTCATCTTCGTCGCCTTCACTCTCAGAGCCACTGGCTGAATCATCCTCATCAAAAAGCAGAGCGGCAGCCTATTCTTCCAAAATCTTTGCCCTTTCAATATAGACTAGAGATCGAAGTCGCGATCATGTACCTCCTCGAGGGTTACCCTCCGAGACTGTCGCCTAGCGTGGTCAAGTGCACTTGATAACTTAACTTCAACCAAGAAGAGATCTCCTTTGCCCGAGCATTAGCCGCTTCAGTGTCAGCTCGATACAAAGATATAATTCTCTCAACATCAGATTTGGCTTTGGCCAGCTGAGCAGCTGACTTAGCTTTAAGCTCCTCAATTTCGCGGCCTCGAGCCAGGATCTCCTCCTTCACACTTTGAAGCTGACGTTCGATTGAATCCAGCTGCTCCCAAAGAGTTTATTTTTCGGAGAAAAGAATGTACATGCCTTGCCTCCACCCTAGGGTCTCGGCCTCCTTCATCTTGAGCTTTTCACAAAGCCGCTCCACCAACTCCCCTTTTTGTTGAAACTGCAAAGAAAAAGTGTTAGAAGCCCGATCGGGAAGGTCCATAACAAAGCTTCAGAGGGAATATTACTTTTTTGGTAAGCTCGTTTCTTTGTTGGCAAGCCTTTGCCAATTCGGCTCGAAGACCGCTAATTTCCTCCTCTTTCTTGACATAAAGGGTTTTATGACTGTCCATCTCTTCCTAGATCTTCTTAAGCTCAGCCTCACATCGAGCAAGATCAGCTCGACTTGGAAAATGCCCTTTTATGGAGCACCACAGCCTTAATAAAAAGGGGGAAAAGTTAGACTCAGAACAGCAAGAACAAAGCGCATGTGTAATTCTAAGGGATAGAAAACTCACTTGTTTCAAGATTCGACGAGCCTCATCAAAGATAAAAGAAGAACTTTGTCGGGGCCATCTTTAATCCCTGTGAGGCATTCTCGAAAGATGTCATTCCCTTCATGGCTCGCCCCCATTTCAGAAGATCTCATGTTCTGAGCATCTCGGATTTGACCCTTGGAGAACTCGGGGCCAGGCAGAGAGTCATATACATTGATTACCCCAAGTGATCGACTCTGGGCATTCTCTTCTATTTGAAGGGGCTCGAGATCGATAAAGATATTCAACAGCCAAACCAATTCAAATCATTAAAGATACATAACACAAGCTTAATGGAACCTTAGTCACGCAATTCCAACCATATATAAGCAATGAATCTTTAATTTTTTACCATACACATATCATTCTTTTTTAATTTTAGTTATGTGCTAATTGAAAGAGGAAGAAGAAGAAGCAGGAGAAGGAGGAAGAAGGAGGAAGAAGGAAGAATGAGGAAAATTAGATGGAGAAGAAGTGTTATTCCGGTGGAAGCCTAAAATCGCTGATTTTCTTTTACTGCGGACAAAAACTAAATGGGTGTCTTCCAGAAAACATAATCCTAGTTTTTACATTTTACAAATTTTAATCGTTGGTTTACAGAGATCGTTTGATCTCTCTCTCTCTCTCTCTCTCTCTCTCTCTATATATATATATATATATATATATATATATATATATATGAAAGCGAAAAAGTTTGCATTCTCAATTAGCCAGCTGTCAAGTTATTAATAAGCCAAGTGACAACATATTAAAAAAAGACATGACAACTTAATTTATTAAGACTTACTTTTTTTAAAATGCAAGTTTTAACACCCATATTTTCCGGCCTAATTGACAAATGTTGATAACGGCCATAAACCCAAATCTATATGTTTTTTCAACACCTTGCAATTAGGCCGAAAAATATGGGCTGAGTATATTTGGGATTGCAATTAGGCCGAAAAATCTAGACTCACTTACGCATTATCTCTATATTTAATAATAAAAATCTATATCTATATCTATCTATATATATATATATATATATTAAAGCTATAAATTTGCCATATATAATTGACTATGTAGTTAAGCCAAGTGGCTAACTAATAAATGTAAATAATTTATGGTAATTTTATTCTATATTTGACTATGTTATATATATATTTTATATATATATATATATATATATATATATATACATTTTAAATTTGAATTAAAATAAAAAAATTATCTTTTGTTACCATGTTATCATACTTAAAATAAAAAATTATCTTAATATGCAACTATATTAGGAACTTTTGTTATCTTAATTCAAATTATGTAAATACTATTTCGCCTTTGGCAAAAGTCCATATAACTATAAACTCTTTTACATTTAAAATTCTATAATTATAGTTCTTTAAAATACTATAGCTAGATTTGAATAAAGCAAATTTCTTTTAAAATAAATGTAATGTATAAGGTACATGGCTATGTTTATTCAGATAACAAAAAAAAGTTTAAAAGTTGATAAAAATTTGCTTACATATATGGTGAAGTAATTCTACATGCTGGAGAAAGAAACATTACAAAAATTGATCAATATCCAACACAAGTTATTTTTTTTCTTTTGAAAATGTTTGTTTGAAGAGTCAATTTATATAAATAGACATCAAACAAATAACAAAACTTTGACTATATAATTGATTAATTTCTATTCAACACCTTCTAGGAATTGAAGGATATAAGCCAAAAACCTCTTCATTTAGCTGCAGTCAAACCAACATTACAAGGGTATAGTATTTTTTTCATTGAAAAATATTAGTTTTGAATCATTAGATTATGTGAAAGATTTTTTTCTCGAATTCAAAAAGAGGGATATTGGTTTCTAATTGATAGTTTCTATAGCGATTTTCAAGTGTAACAAAAAGTATATTTAAAAAAAATGGCATGACGTGAAATAATTATTATTATAATATAAACAAATTATTAATGTAATATTTTAAAATAAAAGATAAGATATTTTTATATTTTAGTAGAGAGTTTTTAAAATAATTAAAATAGAAGTCATATTGTAACGACCTGACTGGTCGTTTTGCGTTTTAGAACCCTGTTCTCCTAAATAAAGCCTCCCATACTTGCTTTGACTAATTTATGACTTGCGGGGACGATTGGTTCTGGAATTGGAAGGGTTTGAGTAAAATATGCCCATTTGCTTCTTTGAGATTTCTTAAAAAGACCAAGTTTGACTTTGGTCAACATTTTGGGAAACACAGACCTGGATTCGTGATTTGACAATTTTTGAGGGTCCGTGGGAAAATATGAGACCTGGGCGTATGTCCGGAGTCGAATTCTGAGGTCCCTAGCCCGAGTAATGAATTTTTACCTAAAATTGTTTAATTGAGGTTTTAAGGAATTTAAGAAACTAAGAAATCATTGATTCCCTAGGTATCGGGCCCGGATTTTGATTCCGAAGCTTGGTACAGGTCCGTAATGTTGTTTAAGACTTACCCATTAAATTTGGTGCCAATCTGAGTAGTTTAAGGGCGTTTTGACCCATTAGAGGAGAATTAAGAACTTCAAGATTTAATAGTTTGATTCATTTGGTTTTAGGGGGTGATTCTGAGATTTAGCATTGTTTTTGGGAGTTTCGAGGTTCGAGTAGATCCGGCTCTTGATTTCAGACTTGTCGGTATGTTCGGGCAGGGCTCGGGAGCCCCGAGCATCAAGCGAGAGAGGTTCGAGCTAAGTAAGGAAATTGAAGAAGAGCTGAAGTTGCTGCTTCTGTCATAACCGCATCTGCGGTTCTTGGACCGCAGATGTGATCAACCTATCGCAAAAGCGGAAAGGGCCAAGCCAAGGGAAAATCGCAGAAGCGGCCCATAGACCGCAGAAGCGGTTCCGCTTAAGCGGCCCCCAGACCGCAGAAGCGGTCCAGCTCCTTAGGCCCAAATCCGCAGAAGCGGGAACCTGACCGCAGAAGCGGTCCAGGCTTCTTTGGCCATCTTCACAAAAGCGATTTCCGCAGAAGCGGTCATGGCACCGCAGAAGCGAAAATCGCTGGGGCAGAGAGTTCATTTAATTCGAACTCAAAGCCATTTATTTCATTTACAACTCCACACTTGGGCGATTTGGGTGCTTCCAAAGAGAGAGTTTCAACAAAACATTGTAAGGTAAGTAATTCCCATTCATCCTTAGCTTAAACACATGTACATTAGGTACATTAAACACTAAAAACTAAGCAAAATTAAAGGTTAGAGCTAGACCTTGGGTTTTAATAAAACTAAGATTTAATCATGAAGTTTGTTACGAAATGGACTAGAAATCATATATCATTGACCCTTAGGTTGTAGAGAACAATTTCCTTTGAAAATCTCGGAATCCGGGCAAGTGGGCCCAGGGTTGAAATTTAGAAAATTCATACAAACGGTTAGGGAATTGCTTAAATAGCTAGGAATTGATCTTGTAAGCCTTTATTGACTAGTTCTTAATTATTTTAACTAGTTTGGGATCGTTCGGCTCCGAATTGAGAGTTTGGGCTTGCTCTTGGTGTAGAAAGTGCACTTCGGAGCGAGGTGAGTCTCCTTTCTAACCTTGAATGAGGGAAATGTCCCCATAAGATTAATATTTGAGTAAATGTTGCTCAATGCGGGGGCTACGCACACGCTAGGTGATGAGAGTCTGTGCGTAGCTACTACTAGATTAATTGTCCGGGTAGTTTAGGACCCACATCATGCTTATTGTATATGACCCTCTATATTATCTTGTTACTACGAGCACCTAGGATATGCTATATATTTAAAAAGGGAATAAGAACGTACTTGTATAATTGTTGAAGTCTTGCTTGGCATTTATGAATGTTGATGTGCCTTGTGTGTATACTTGATATTTCTTATTATTTGTGGATCAGGCTGATCGCCTCTGTATGAATAGATGCATCTCTAGGCGCGTCGTCGACCCTTGACCCTCGGCAAGTACACAGTTTATTTTCTGCTGGATCGGGCCGTCGTCTCGGCATATTTGCGCATGCTTATATAGCTTTTCCTGAGAATGTTAAATGTTGATATTACCTTTCATGGCCTGATATGAATTGATAATTGTAACCGTGATACTTGATTAGTTGGAATTCTAGTGAGAACATGAATTATACACCTTGTTGTAAGCTGTTGCGTATAGAATACTTTTTTTTAATCGTTAAAATCATGCTTAAAATATTATTTGACCCTAGTGAGTATCAAGTCGGCTTCTCGTCTCTACTTCTTCGAGATTAGACGGGATACTCACTGGGTACATATTGTTTATTTACTCATGCTACGCTTTTGTACTAAAATGTACAGGGTTTGAGGCAAGTGGATCTGGTTATCACACTGGTGCGCATTAGCGAGCGGACTTGGGGACTTCTACGGTGAGCTGCCTTCCTTCCATGTCGATCCGCAACCAAAGAAGTTGATAATAGGTGAATTTAACTATAATTAGGCCCTAAATAACCACCTTCTTGTGTAGTTTGGATGATAAAAGTGATAACAAAATGCTCTTATTAGTGTTTTTCATGCTTTGCAGGTTATATATGACCAGAGAAGGCTATGGAGCACTTTTGGGATCAAATATGGAGAAATAGAGGCCGATCGTAAAATTTCGTCAAGTAAACCACGCAAAACAGCTCAAGTCAGAACTGAAAGAGGACTGCCGCGGTTCCACTGCGACCGCGGAAGAACCGCGGTGGAAGATGGCTGCAGACAAAGTGAGAATCAGAGAGCATTTATGGCCGCGGTTTGACCGCGACCGCGGCAGAACTACGGCGGAAGCAGAGAACTTCAGGGACTAAAGTGCAAAAGACGGGATTTTTAGCCCAAAACCCTATTTTAAACACTAGACTTCGCCCAAGAGAGGCATGTATTGTATTGGAGAGTATTTTGGCAAGGGAAGCAATTGTGAGAGATCACCAAAAACATCTTTCTTCTTTTCTTTGATTTTTCTTTCAAGTTTTATGATGAATATTGTTTTTTTTGCTTACCCATAGTTATGAGTAGCTAAATCCTTTGTCAAAGGTTTTGATGGAACCTATTGGGGGATAAACTTCTTGTTTATGTGAATACAAATTGCTAGTTTCAATCTCTATTTGTTCAACTATGTGTTTGTTGTAGTTCATTGACAGGATCCTCAATTAGTTGTGCCTATTTAGTGTGCATAACTCGCGAGAGAATGCATATTTAGGTAATTGTTGAACAACACCACTCCCAAAGTATATGAGGGATCAATAATCGAGGGTTTAAAGGCGAGATTAGGGATAACAAGGCCTTGGGTGTAATGTAAAGTGAACTGTGTTAATAAAAGCAAGCTAGTGTATCTCGGGAGAGTGCAACTAGTAAATTACTGTGATTACTCGGGAGAGATTTACGGTAAGAAGAGCGTTCATGATTGATAGAGATGTGTTGGTAAATTTTATGAAGCATAAACAGAAGGAAATCCATCAATAGGGGAAATCATTACCTTAGTGTTTTCTCATTATTGTTTACAACCTTAGCATCCCTAGTTTACAGCTGTTTATTTCCTTGCATTTTTGGTTATTAGAGACACCATCAACTGTGATTCAAACGTTTGGGGAAATTGGTTCTAAAGAGCTTAGTAGATCTAAAGATAGTGATTGATACTTTAATTCCCTGTGGGGTTCGACTTTGGGCATAATACCCCGAATTATATTTGCAACGGCCGCTTAGTCTTTTAATAGACACAGTTGAGCGTGATCAAATTTTGACGCCGTTGCCGGGGAGTTAACAAAATTATCAATTACCATTAACAGAAATACAAAAATTCTTATTGTAGTCAATTTTCTCTTTACCCAATTTTTTCATTGAAATTTTGACGGTTGTTGATCTGGTCGCACAGGTGTATGCCTAGAAATTCTACGAGGACTGGAGAACTACTTGAAGGACTCTCAGACCCCGGAAAAACATTCCAGACATTAAACCGTGCCAACAAAAGACTTCAACAATCCCAACAAACACATAAACTCAAAATTGACATGGGAGACATAAACAACCCCAACGGAAATGTCAGGAACGAGCAAGCTGGCTTAAATTCCAGAGAAGTGGCACCTCATGTGCCTGAGGGTGCACTATATGACTGGGCACAACCCACAGCTGACAATCTGGCCACTGCCATTGATGTGCCCGCAATACAAGCTGAATTGTTCCAGATGACAAATAACATGATGCACTTGTTGCAAAACAAGGTACTCTTTTCTGGGACACAAATAGAAGATCCTCAGCAGCACTTGAAGAACTTCTTGTCTATCTGCAAATCTCAAAGGCATCCCAACGTGACTCCGGAAGCAATCAGGCTGTTATTGTTTCCATTCTCAGTGACAGGAGCTGCTCAGGTTTGGCTAAATTCACTCCCCATAAACTCTATAGAAACTTGAGATGAGTTAGTCAAGCAATTTCATAACAAGTTCCACCCGCCCAACAAAACTGCTCAACAAATTGATGAGATCGTGAGCTTCAAACAGAAACCAATGGAGACACTACATGATACATGGGGCAGGTTTAAAGGAATGTTAGTTATATGTCCCCACCACGGTGGTCCAGAACAGATGTTGGGACAACGGTTTTACATGGGACTGTCAGACAACATGAAGAATATTGTAGATGCCTCTACTAGTGGGGCATTCTTGAGCAAAACCTAGAGAGAAGGTCAGAATCAGCTTGACAAGATGGCACAGAATTCGGGGTGGATGACTAGGAATGCACCTATCACTCCAGTGGTGCACTCAGTGCCTCTTGATCCCTCAAATACCATGGCTAAAAATATGGCGACCCTCCTGACACATATGAGCATACTCACCAAAAAGGTGGAGGAATCAGGGCAGAAACAGCAAGTACATATTGTAGACACTACCAACAGGGGTTTGTGCACATCTTGCATTAGCCAGTCAATTGGTAATCCTTGGAATGTAGAACATGATCATCATCATCAGCACCCTGAAGACATGAACTATGTGTCCAACTATGGAGGCCAGAGACAGGGAAATCGAAACTGGGGTCGGTAAAATCAGCAGCAATATAGGCCGGCGCAGCCGCAGTTTAACACAGGAAACATGGGAGGTATGAGACCCCCCAACAATATGGCACCTTATCCCAGGCCACAGGGGTAAAACAATCACAATCAGCAGCAAGGGTATCCCCCACCTCAGCAGCAGCATGGTGGGAGGCAAGAAGATGGGTTTACTAGACTTGAAACAATGATGCAGTAGGTTATTGGGTCCAATGCAAAAATGAATGAAAGAGTAGATACACATGATGCAGCAATCAAAAATATTGAAGTGCAAATGGGCCAGATTTCAATGTCTCTGAACAATCGTCCTCAGGGGACATTACCTGCAGACACCTAGATAAATCCAAAAGATCAAGGCCCAAAGCAGCTGATGGCGGTGAGCCTACATAATGGCAGGGACCTGGATGTGGGTCAAGAGAGATCTAGAGAAACTAGACAGCTTGAAACGCTCATACCAGTGCCCATTGAGCTGGATGAGTCAACGATACTGACAACGGTGACGGTTCAGCCTGCTCAGGAAGAAAGGAGCATTCTGCAAGTGACTGAGAAAGCAGCTGAGCCAGTGCAGGAACCAGTAGTTGAGATAGTAGTTGAGAAAGAGCAGCCCCAAGTGGTCGGGAAGAAGATACCTCCTGCACCCTTTCCACAGAGGCTGGCCAAGCATCAAAAGGAGGAGCAGTATAAAAAGTTCTTTGAAATGCTCAAACAAATCTAGGTAAACATACCATTGATTGAAGCTTTAAATGAGATTCCTGGATATGCAAAAATGATGAAGGACTTGATGTCCCGGAAGTTTGACTTCCAAGACTTGGCTACGGTTACACTTACTCATACCTGTAATGCGGTGATGCCTAAATAAATTGCAGAAAAGCTATCTGATCCAGGGAGCTTTATAATTCCATGCACTATTAGTAATTTTGCCTTTGCTAAGGCACTCTGTGATTTAGGGGCCAGCATTAATCTTATGCCCCTGGCTATTTAAAGAGGTTGGGCATTGGGAGAGCTAGACCCACCTCCATGTTGTTGCAGCTGGCCGAGAGGACTGTGAAGAGTCCATTTGGTATCCATGATGATGTGCTTATTCAGGTGGGGAAATTTGTGTTCCCTGCAGATTTTGTGATCTTGGATTGCAAAGTGGATGATGAGATTCCTATAATCTTAGGAAGACCATTCTTGGCCATGGGGAGAGCTCTGATTGACTGTGAGACTGGGGAGCTCAAAATGAGACTCAATGATGAGGAAATAACATTCAATGTGCAAAAGTCTATGAGGCGACCAAGCGAGTTTGCCAATTTCTCTCTTATTGATGCCGTGGATGTAATCGTAGAGTCTGATGATAAGGTGTTGACAATTGAGGACCCCCTTTCTATATGTTTGATGAACTTAGATGAAGTGAATGGTGAGGATCTAGCAGAATGGATGTTGGCATTAGAAGGTAGAGGGTTCTGGGAGAGAAATCCAGAGTTTGAGCCCTTGCACTTAGAAAAGAGAGAAACTCCTCCAGCTAAGCCATCCATTGAAGAACCACCAAAGCTGGAGTTAAAGCCGTTACCTTCAGAATTCCGAACCAGCAAATGATATTTGAATGCACAAAATCGACCACTGCCTTCTTGGTCACTGATTTGAAAGTTTTTGCCTCAACCCATTTAGTAAAATAATCAATGGCTACCAGAATAAACCTGTGCCCATTAGATGCTGCTGGCTCGATTGGCCCAATGACGTCCATTCCCCAAGCAACTAAGGGCCATGGTGCCGACATTGCGTTCAACTCAGATGGAGGAGAATGAATCAAAATCTCCATGTACTTGACACTGATGACACTTGCGTACGAAACTGATACAGTCTCGTTCCATAGTGAACCAATAATATCCTGCTCGAAGAATCTTTTTGGCCAGTACATACCCACTCATATGAGGTCCACAAACTCCTGCATGTACCTCAGTCATGATAGTTGTAGCCTGTTTAGCATCCATGCACCTTAATAAACCAGGATCTAGAGTTCTTTTGTACAACACTCCTCCGCTAAAGAAAAATCTGCATGCTAAGCGTCTAAGGGCTCTCTTTTGGTCCCCTGTGGCCTATACCGGATATACTCCCATTCTGAGGTATTCTTTAATATCATGAAACCATGGTTCACCATCAAGTTCTTCTTCCATCATATTACAATAAGCATGTTGATCTCGGACTTGAATCTGTAATGGGTCCACATAAGCATTATCCGGATGATGCAACATTGACGCCAAAGTGGCCAAAGCGTCGGCAACTTCATTGTGAATCCTCGGAATGTGCTTGAATTCTATTGACTGAAACCGTTGATAGAGTTCATGTAGACACCAGATCAGTACTCAGACCCATATGACCTTCGCCTCAAAGTGCTTATTGACTTCTTCTTTGATTTTCACACTGATATATGTCTTAAATTTCCTCAACTTCTGCTTGACAGGATGGCATTCCGAATAAGTGGGAAATTTGTGAACCACCAGATCAGTACTCAGACCCGGCATATCATCGTATGACCATGCAAAGATATCTTTGTATTTAAACAACAACTTGATCAACTCTTCCCTGAGCGAGGTTTCCAAATGGACACTTATTTTTGTTTCTCGAACATTTTCCTGATCCCCGAGATTGATTTCCTCCGTGTCATTCAAGTTAGGTTTGGGTTTTTCCTCATATTGACTCAATTCTTTACTAATTTCTTCCAAAGCCTCCTTGTTGTCATACTCTAACTCTTCATCACATTGAATTTCTTGTATTACTATTTCACATTGATTATCGATACTAGGCAAGGAACTCCTCATGCATGACACATCATTGAAATCAGCATAAAATAAACTGTATAAGAAAGAGAAAAGAAAAACAAAATAAAATCTATCAGGAATGAAGAAAGAAAGAAATTGCATTTTATTGAAATTTGTAAGATAACAAGGTTTAACTCATCCAAAATGGACGGAACATAGAAATCCAAATTACAACCTTGAGAATAATCCAGATTTAATACTCAAAAGAAAATCAAAAACTAACTACCACAACTCCTTCCGAGTTGGAAGAGGAGTAGCTTCCCAGTTATTAAGATTGGCTTGAGATCCCACGAACTGGACATCAATTTTGCTCGGACCTTCGTGTACTTCCACCATATTCACTTCATCGAACAATCTTTCAAACTTTTCGATCAATTCCTTGTCAGGTTTTATCATAGAGCTGGGCATCACTGTTGATGGGTGCCTTTTAGTACCAGACCGAACGAAAGAACGGGAAAGGTGAGGGATAAGTTTAGGGAGGGTCCACACTTTCTTCTTCAACTTTCTGGCTCTCCTTATGTCAGAAGCAGTGGGTTTAAAGCCTAATCCAAAAGTATCAATATTACCAGGAAGAGACACTGGTTGTACAATGCCCTGTAGTGAAGCTCCCAAACACGTTCTGGGTAGAAATCCATTTTTTTAACATCTCTGTTGCCACCATAATAGATGCGGCGGCCACCTTAGGCATAGGAACATACTCTCCTTCTGGGATTTTAGCGACTGGCAGTGTATCCACAACTTGGTACACCCACGGGCCCTTATCATCTTCAACTTCCTCGAAGGGTGTAATAGCATTGCAAGA